>CM040429.1:136529247-136689255 GCA_022702705.1 Papilionanthe hookeriana x Papilionanthe teres | reverse complement strand
AAAAGAAATCATTTAATTTCATTCAGTATTTTATTTTTAATGATTTATTTACCCTCTCGCATTGTTTTAAATCTCCATGCATATAGGCAATTCACCATGGCATGAGACCATAGGCTTTTGAAGCCTCCGAACTCGGGAACATTCCCCGAATTTTCCAAAGTCGAGGCCATCCCTACGAGAAGTTATTGATTTTTCAAATTCATGTTACTCGTTTTGAGTATTTTAAATCCAATAATTAGCATGTTGTGAAATAAATTCTAGGAAAATTTGGTGATGTTTCTTATGACCAGAGGACTGTAGAAAAATAGGCTTTGAATTAATTCACTGAATGACCCTAATCTGGCTTAAACACCCTAAATAGGTTCTTAATTAATTAGAGCTAATCATACATTAAATTGACTTGAAATCAATTCTCCACTGACCTTTAGGATCAGAGGAACCCACCATAAAAGTTTGAAGTCAATTGGTTTGGTTAGCCCTATCAAATGGGTCGATTAAGCCATTTAGCCAATTTAAACTTTGAAAATTCATAACTTTCAAAATACTTTTCAAAAATTCACCAAATTGGTTTTGGAGCCTCTCTGATATTAGGGGAATTTAAGAAAATTAAAATTTCAATTTTCTAAAAAAGTTGATTTTTTGTATTATTTTAATATTTTAATAATTAAAAAATAATAAAAATCACAAAAATAATAAAATTCACCAAAATGTCACATTTTGAATTTTAGTCACTTAGGAACAAATCCCATATTTTTCCTAGGTCTCTATGATGAGTTATTAAATTTTAAAGCCCTAGAGTAATTTTAAATAAAAAAAAATGTATTTTCTAGCATTTCTATTAAAATAATTCTAATAAATCAAAGAAAAATCAGAAAATTATAAAAATTGATTCTCTGATTTCCTTGATATTAGAGAGATTTTTTAAAAATATAAAATTCATTTTTCAAACTTTATTTTATTTTTAAATTAATTAATACTCCAAAATTCAAAATAATTATAATAAAAATAATATAATTCAAAAAATCACCAAACTTGGTCCAAGCTGTCCTCTAGTCATTAGGAATGTCCCATAATTTTCTTAAGGATAGAAACTTTCCCTTGGTCATATTATTAAATTTTTCTTGGAAATCTCTATTTTCTACCAAAAATAATTACATAAATAAATTAAATACAGAAAAATCACATTTTCTCCTCTAATGTCTTTATTGACATATGAGTGAAGTCACATAAAAATTTCAAATTCATTTGAGCTCAATTTAGTGAGTTATGAAATTATTAAGCTTGAAGGGCAAAATGGTAATTAAAATTTTAACCCTAATTAAAACTTTAGGCTTAATAAAATGAAAAGGTAAAATATTTGATCTTAATCTGATTTGGATGATTGAAATTTAAATAATTAAAGGGTAGAAACCTATTAAACAATTCAACAATAATTGAAATGAACTTTAATTAAAATAATTAATTAAATTTGGAAGAATAATAAAATCGAATTATTAAAATAGTGGATGTTATTAGGAAGAAGTTTGCTCTTTAATTTAAGAATCCCTAAATTAATCATCCCAATAATATTTAATTCCTAATTAAAATGATAATCCAAGTTTAAGATTTGAAATGCTAAAAGACTTAATCATTAAATTAAGTTAAGGTTAAATTATTTAAAGCAAATCCCTTTAAAATAAAATATTAAATTAAATTAAATTAAATTAAATTAAATTAAATTAAATTAAATTAAATTAAATTACATTAAATTAAATTACATTAAATTAAATTAAATTAAATTAAATTAAATTAAATTAAATTAAATTAAATTAAATTAAATTAAATTAAAACTAAATCAAATTAAATTAAATCAAATTAAATTAAATTAAGCTAAAGCATATTATATTAAATTAACTTAAATTAAATTAAATTAAATTAAACCACATTAAATTAAATTAAATTAAGTTAAATTAAATTAAATTAAATTAAATATAACATCACCTAAGACATGAAGAATTCAAAATAAATCTAAAACAACTTGAACACTATTCCAAACTTAAATCCATTAACTAAAATTAAATCACAACTCACTTGAACATCCATTTGCCCTCGAAAGCTCGTGATGTCATAACTCTTAAAAAGGAGTGTTAAAAGAAGCATTACTTCACTTATAGGATATTCAAATGTCCTAGTTCACTAAGCAAGACAACAAAACTTAAACTCTCGGACAATTAATTCATTTGTATAATTAAATTCATTTGGACTTAAAACAATCCTAGAAATATTGAAAAGATGTTTAAGATTCGTCTTAAGCACTTCCTCAATATGATAGGATATTTATAAGAACAATTGAACTTAGTTGTTCTTCGATGAAGAAAATCGTCCTCAAACTAAAATACAAGAACCTGTACGTCATAAGAGATGACTAGCTATAGGATTAGGAACTTGGTAGAAAACCATAACCCTTCCCTTAGCCTTTACTTAGGAACTTACTTTAAATGCTTAAATATTCTAACCGTGTTTTAAGTGCAACTTGGGATGACTGGAAGACTCTCCAGTGTACGCTTTTATTTTATTGCAATTTATTTAATCGCATTATACTTACTTTTCTTGCATGATAAACAACTGTTGCATGAAAACCCACACCTTTAGGATAGTCCCTAAAACTGAAACCAAAACTAAATTAAAAGTCATTACAAGATAAAATTCACCGCCACAACATTTCAAAATATAAGACAACTCAAAATTTAATCACAAACGTAACAACAAAACTACAACTACAACTAAATTAAAACGTCTTGTTGGATGATCGGGAATACCTCTGATGATGTAACCTACGTGTTGCTAACCTGATTTCCCACGGTCTAAATGAAAGTGTGGAACTCATTCGATTGAGTTTAGCAAATTCATCCGGACTAAGTGAATCCGATAAAAATAACGATGCCCGAAGGATGGAACCGCGGGATCTTAACCGGTGTTGTTATAATCAACTTTAAGATTTGTTTAATTAAAATATTAAAAAACACCCGGATTTTAAGATTTTCTCTAAACCAAAACACTTCTCTCATCTCCTCGATTTATGACTTCTAAAACTAAACCTCCGCAACAACAAGGAGCTCGTGAGCATGGTGAGGCAAAGACCGCCATCGTCATCAAGCAAAATCCGAGTCTACTTCAAGAAAACTTTCCTTAGAACTAAATAACCAAGCCATAGGACTTCGAGGTAGTTCGCTTAGTGCAACATAAATCCTCAACTCTTCGTTAGGCATTTGCATGATCATGTCATGTAAATTAAGCCCTAACCGGTCTTAGAGACTCCGAGGTAGCTCGTTCGGTACGACATAAACCCTCACATTTTCGAGGCTATTTGTATGATTTTATCATACAAATATAAGTCCTAATTAATTAAAATTGGCAAGATCAAAACATTAAATAAACATTAGGACCTTCCTAAATTCAAGCCAAACAATAGGATAGTCGGGAAATTACCGAAGTTCGCTTCGAATCTGTGATTTCTCCTACCTTTCTTCCTTCGGATTCCCAAAATATAATGCTCTAAATTTGATCCATTCCCTATTGAAATTCCAAAACTCAATCCATTGAAAACTTAAACCTCGAAATTCTTGTAAGCGTAACTACCGATTATTATCGAGAGTTTTCTTAGGTGATTCCCGTCAACTTAAGATGTAATTAACTATGGGGCTTGCTCTTATAGGGAATTTTAAGAACCCATGTAATATAAACCTCGTTTAATGTTTTCATATTAAACAAGGGAATTTGTCGGCTTATAAAATTGGTTCGCAGACCAAAAGGATGTCACAAATCTTCTAGTTTATTTAATCGAGCCCCATCATCAAGCAATGTGTCTTTTCGTCGGGATAGATACATGGTTTGTGATGCGGTGCTCGTTTATATAAACTATTCGGGATGTGAGGTCAGTTTGATTTCATATCTTAAAATTTTCAAATTTAAAATTATTTTCAAAATCAAATATTACTTTTCAAATTATTTATTTAAATTAAATTAAAATTCGCCGACAATTTCTGTAGGCGACCCCCCTTTTTCCAAATAAAACACCAAAACCTAAAAAATACACCAACAGAAGTTAGTAAAAATACAATGAGTTGTCAGTCGACGTGCTAAAGTGTGTTTCGAAAAATTTAACTTAATATTATATCGTTTGAGTGTTTTGAATGTCTCTTTAGTGTGATTTTCTCTCATTTACTTTAACAATGACATTATCCACATACACCTGAACATTCAATAAAATTACATCCATATGTCGCTGATAAGTGTCCCCAACATTTTTTAGCCCAAAGAGCTTTACATTTAAACAAAAAACTACTTGTACAATAATAAAAAGGGTTTTCTCATTATCAACTAGATGCATTTTTATCTGGTGGTAACCGAAGAAAGCATTGAGGAAACCCATCACGGAGTATCCAACCACTGCATCCACCAATGTGTCAATCTTTGACAATGGGTAGGTATCCTTCGAGTATGTGACATTGAGATTATTGAGGTTAATGCACATCCTCCACTTGACATTGGGCTTCCAAACCATCAACACATTTGAGTGCCAAGTTAGGTAATGGACCTTCCGGATGTAGCCTGCCTCCTTAAAATTATGCACTTCTGCTGCTATCAGCTCGGCCAAGGTTCTTGTTGTTGACCTGATCTTTTGCTGCACCAGTCAAGTGATTGATCTGATATTCAATCTATGACAAGCAACGTCGATCAAATTTTCTGGAAACTCCATCACCGTCCTAGCGAAGAAGTCTCGATTCATGCGAAGAGTCAAGATCAGTAAATTTCTATTTCTTGCATCAAAACTCACTTACTTGAAATACTTTGTTGGGCTCTTTGTCATTGGTCACAGGTGTTGACCTCATTTTTGATGAGGTCTTCTCTTCTTCTCTTTAGTACTTAGGATCTAGCCTTAGGCTTTTCCTTTGACTATCTTAGAGGATTAGAATTGAGACCCACCTTTTAGAAATTCAAACCACTTCTAAACTCCCCGCAAACCCCACAAACTTGATCGTAGACCCCTAATCACCTAGAGGGTTGAAATCAAATGTGAAAGTTTAAAGGATGAGTTCCTATAGACTTTTGGCCTTAGGATCGCCTCAGGTGGCCCGGTCTCGGTGAGGGGCCGACTTACACACACACTACACTTATACACTACACCTACACACTACACTTTCACACACCTCCTAAAAAAAAACACACCCATACCCGACTCGACCTCCCGACTCATGTAGGTGATTCACATGGATGGTCCTTAACCCCTAAGCCCTCGGCTAAGAGGGTTAGGAACAACATAGATGAATGCCTCAAATGAGTCCCTTCATGGCTCATGTGGGCTTGATATGGCTTCATGGCTCAACCAAAATGATTTTATTCCACTTACATTCACCTAATCTTCCATTTTCCAAATTTTTAATTTTCGACCCCCGAGACCCTACACCCGCCAACCTACCCAAAGCCCCGAATAAACTCCAAATTTCTCAAAATTTCCAAATCACCCAAAATTCTCCAAACCATTCCCAAACATTTCCACATCACTCAAACTGATCATCCATAACCAAAAATACCAAAAATTCCAAAAATACCTCCCAATACCCTCCAAATACCCTCCAAATACCCCTCTTAGCCAAAAAATCCAAAAATTCAGAAAATTCCCAGAAAATTCCAGAAAATCCCAAATATTCCCAATTTCATTTTGTTCAACTACACCATGGGCCAATTTTGTCAATTTACCCCACTTTTATCAAAACCCCCAATTTGACCCATTTTAACCCAAAGTGAACCCAATGTCAAACCTAACCTACCCAATTGACCCAAATTCTGGTCCAATTCAATTCTAAACTTCAATTTAACATCCCCAACACCAATCTAGACCAAATCCAAGCCCAATTTGATTGGCATTGGGATCCAATTTCACTTTTGGCCTTAAAGCCCAATTTGGACCCATGACCCAAATTTAGCCCAAACTCACCCAATTCAACTCCAATTAACCCCAAATCTTTTCTAAACCCTCCTTAACATCCCCATAAACAAAACATTAACATGATTTGCCCAAAATTTAGATCCAAACCCCACTCAAATTCAACCCAAAGCTAAAAGGCCCATTTTTGACCTAAACCCAAACCTAACCCAAATGAGCCCAAACGCCAAAATCAAAGCCCAACCAAAGTCAAAACCTCTTTGAAACACTCCCATAAATATTTCTCAACATTAATTTTACATCAATTTAACCCTAGCCCAACTTTGGCCCATGGTAGCCCATTTTGGCCCACCTTAGCCTCTTTACCAAAAAGGCCCATATCCAACCCAATTCAAACCCAAATCACACCAAATTGACTCCAAGCCCTTCATAGAACATCCCTAAACCAATTATGACATTTATTTGACAAGGTCCTTCACAAAATCTTTACCCAAATGCCCATCCTAAAATCAAAAAGCCCATTTCCCCTTAAACTTTCCTAAAAGCCCACTTCTTTCAAATTCAAAAGCCCAAATTCATCCAAAGCCCACATGGCACTTCTCCTCATCATCCATTTAATCAAAATTGTCCCTAAGTTCCAAAGTCATCAATTAAACAATTCCAAATCAAGCCCCATACAAATTCCCATCAAAATATCAAAGTTTTCTTAAATCCCTTTTTATGAAATCGACCCAAGCTTTTCCCAAGCCAAATGGAGCCAAGGATAAGCCATTCACAAGCCATATGAAGCCATGAAAGTTTGGCATGTAACCATGCCATTAATGGCAAAAGGAGGAGGTCCTTTAACCATCTCCTAAAAGTCATTAGCCTTAAGCATGTTTCCCCTTAACCAAGATTTAATCCAAATATTCTTGGATAAGGACATCACCACCTCTTGACCAGCCTAGCCTAACCGATCTTCTCAGCCCAAGACCCGACCATGGGGAGGTGAACCCAACCCAAACCAATGGGTTGACAAATTTCAAGCCAAAGTGGCCTCTCCCCCATACCATTTTAATCCAAACACTTTACACATGTCCAAGCCCGATCGACTTCACCATTGCCAAGCCCCGACCTCCCCGGTCAAGATGGTGACCCATGCTGCACGGCCAGCTCGCCCTGGATCGCCGGAAAACGCTATGGCCGAGACATGGGGAGGAGCCAAACCTTGGAATTCCACCTTGTTGAGCCGCCCCATGCCCAATGGCCACCATGGTCGTTCTTCCCATGCCCAGAAGCAGATCGATCCCAACCCTTGGCCATCCCCGTGAGGCTCTCCAGCCACCTCTATTTAAACCCGACCCCCTCACGGCCATGGAAGAGAGTTGCATAAACCTTGCCGAAACTCGCCAAAATTGTTCCAAACCCTACTCCACACTTAGAGCGATTGATCCCAGAGTGTCAATTTGCTCTAATCCCCACTGACGTAATCCAATTTCTCAACCGAAATTTCACCCAAAAACCGGACATCTCCTCGCAGTGAACCAATTCCCAAATTGATTGGTCCTACACCTTCACTCGGACCAAGGGAAGAAGTTTCCCACCGAAAGCCCCATCTCCAGAGCCACCCGATTGCTCCAGCCTCCAAGCTTTGTGATCGACGCGTGGTCACTTTCATACTAGACAATTCACTGGGCCAAGGGACTTCATCCGGAGCTTACTTGGACCTAATCGAAGGTGACACAACTCTCGGATCGAAGCTTCACTTCTCCGAGCAAAGGTATGGACTCCCTCTTCTTCCCGAGCTTCCGAGAGATTCTCATTTTAATTTTAGTCGATTTAAATGCATGTTTACCGTATGGATGTGTTCGTCTCTTCAAGACGAATCCATAGAGCATAAGAACACGAAAATCCGTTGAGAATCGAGTGAGAAATTAGGGTTAGAAGGTTGACGGTCACGGTGCACACCGGCCGTAGACGATGACCGAGAGCCGTTGGATCGCGCGTGTATCGAGCGGACGGTTCGGATTGCGCCGGACCGAGCAATGGTGCATGAACCGCGGGTCCCGGGACGGCCGACTCGGATGGCGGCGCCCAATCACAATGCGACACGTACCCCTTCGGAGCCGCCGAGGTTGACGCGGCGCCGCGTGGATAAGTAGGAAATTAGGTTATTTTCTATTTATTTAATTCCCTAAACTTCAAAAATTCATAACTTTGTGTAGGAAAATCGAAAAATAAAATAAAAATACCCTCTCGCTCAGTGAACAGAGGAGAATAATGTGGAAAAGAAATCATTTAATTTCATCAAGTATTTTATTTTTTATAATTTATTTACTCTCTCGTATACATTTAATTCTCCATGCATGTATACAATTCACCATGGCATGAGACCATAGGGCTTTTGAAGCCTCTGAATTTGGGAACATTCCCCGAATTTTCCAAAGTCGAGGCCATCCCTACGAAGAGTTATTGATTTTTCAAATTCATGTCACTCGTTTTCGAGTATTTTAATTCCAATAAATAGCATGTTGTGAGATAAATTCTAGAAAATTTGGTGATGTTCCTTATGACTCAGAGAACCCTAGGAAAAATAGGACTTGAGTTAATTCACTCAAGATAACCCTAATCGGCTTAAACATCCAAAATCGACCCCTAATTAATTAGAGTTGACCATAGATCAAATTGACTTGAAATCAATTCTCCACTGACCTTTAGGATCAGAGGAACCCACCATAAAAGTTTGAAGTCAATTGGACTTGGTTAGCCCAACTAAATGGGTTGATTAAGCCATTTAGTCATTTTAAACTTTAAAAATTTATAACTTTCAAAATACCTTTCAAAAATTCACCAAATTGGTTTTGGAGCCTCTCTGATATCAGGGGAATTTAAGAAAATTAAAATTTCAATTTTCTAAAAAAGTTAATTTTTTAGTATTATTTTAATATTTTAATAATTAAAAAATAATAAAAATCACAAAAATAATAAAATTCATCAAAATGTCATATTTTGAAATTTAATCACTTAGGAACAAACCCCATATTTTTCTTAGGTCTATTTAATGAGATATTAAATTTTAAAGCCCTAGGGTAATTTTAAAATTAAAAAAAAATGTATTTTCTAACATTTTCACTAAAATAATTATAATAAATCATAGAAAAATCAGAAAATTGTAAAATTTTGTTCTCTGGAATCCTTGATATCAGAGAGAATTTTAAAAATTATAAAATTCATTTTTCAACATTTATTTTATTTTTAAATTAATTAACACTCCAGAACTTAAAATATTTATAATAAAAATAATATAATTCAAAAAATCACCAAAATTGGTCCAAGTGGTTCCCTGGTCATTAAGAATGTCCCCTAATTTTCTTAAGGACAGAAACTTTCCCTTGGTCATGTTATTAAATTTTCCTTGGAAATCTCTATTTTCTACCAAAAATAATTATATAAATAAATTAAATGCAGAAAAATCACATTCTCTCCTCTCATGTCTTTATTGACATATGAGTGAAGTGACATAAAAATTTCAAGTTCCTTTGAGTTCAATTTAGTGAGTTATGAAATTATTAAGCTTAAAGGGTAAAGTGGTAATTAAATTTTTTTTTAATCCTTAATTAAAACTTTAGGTTTAATAAAAAATTAACAAGTAAAATATTTGATCCTAATCTGATTTGGATGATTGAAATTTAATAATTGAAGGGTAGAAACCCATTAAGCAATTTAAAATGATTAAACTTTAATTAAATAATTGATTAAATTTGGAAGAATAATAAAATTGGAATTATTAAAATATGGGATATTATTAGGAGGAGATTTATTCTTTAATTTAAAAATCCCTAAATTGATCATCCCAATAATATTTAATTCCTAATTAAAATGATAATTCAAGTTTAAGATTTAAAATGCTTAAAAGACTTAATCATTAAATTAAATTAATGTTAAATTATTTAAAACAAATTCCTTTAAAATTAAAAATTAAATTAAAAATTAAGAATTAAATTAAATTAAATTAAATTAAATTAAATTAAATTAAATCAAATTAAATTAAACTAAATTAAATTATATTATATTAAATTAAATTAAATTATATTAAATTATATTAAATTAAATTAAATTAAATTAAATTAAATTAAATTAAATTAAATTAAATTAAAAGAAAATTAAATTAAATTAAATTAAATTAAATTAAATTAAACTAAATCATATTATATTAAATCAACTTAAGTTAAACTAATTTAAATTAAACCATATCAAATTAAATTAAGTTAAATTAAATTAAATTGAACTAAAAATAACATCACCTAAGACATAAAGAAATAAGCCTCAAAATAACTCGAACACTATTCCAAATTTAAACCCTTCAATCGAAATTAAGCTAAATCACAAACCATTTCAACACCAATTTACCCTCAAAAGCTTTAGTTATCATAACTCCTAAACGTAATATTAAATGAAATGTTACTTCACTTATAGGACATTCAAATATCCTAGTTCACTCGAGCAAGTTAACAAAACTTCGAAAACCTCGGACGATCGATTCATCTACATAATTAAATTCATTCGGACTTAAAACAATCCTAGAAATATCGAAAAGATGTTTAAGATTCGTCTTAAGCACTTCCTCAATATGATAGGATATTTATAAGAACAATTTGACTTAGTCGTTCTTCGATGAAGAAAATCGTCCTCAAACTAAAACACAAGGAACCTAGACGTCATAGGAAATGACTAGCTATAGTGATTAGGAACTTGGTAGAAAACCATAACCTTTCCCTTAGCCTTTACCTAGGAACTTACTTTAAATGCTTAAATATTCTAACCGTGTTTTAAGTGCAGATTGGGATGACGGGAAGACCCTCCAGTACGCTTTTATTTTATTGCAATTTACTTTACCGCAATTTATTTAATCGCATCGCACTTACCTTTCTTGCATGATAAACAACAGCTTGCATGAAAACCTACACCTTTAGGACGTAAACCAAAACCGAAACCCATAACTAAATTAAAAGACAATACAAGATAAAATTCATCGCCACAACATTCAAAATATAAAATAACTCAAAATTTAATCACAAACAAAACAACAAAACTACAACTACAACTAAATTAAAACGTCTCATCGAATGATCGGAATACCTCTGATGATGTAACCCACGTGTTGCTAACGGGATTTCCCACGGTCTAAATGAAAGTGCGGAACTCATTTAGTTGAGTTTAGCAAATTCATCCGGACTAAGTGAATTCGATGAAAATAAAGGTGCTTGAGTATGACGGAACCGTGGGATCTTAATCGGTTCCGTTTAATCAACTTTAAGATCTGTTTTAATTAAAACACAAAAACACTTGGAAATTAAGACTTCTCTAAACCAAAACACTTTTCTCATCCCCCGATTTATGATTTCTAAAACTAAACCTCTCGCAACAACAAGGAGCTCGGAGCATGGTGGGCAAGCACGGCCATCGTCGTCGCAAAACTTGAATCTACATCGCAGAAACTTTCCTAGAATTAAACAACCAAGCCATAGGACTTCGAGGTAGTTTGCCGAGGCAACATAAATCCTCAACTCTTCGTTAGGCATTTGCATGATCATATCATGTAAATTAAGCCCTAACCGGTCTTAGGATTTCCGAGGTAGTCGTCCGATACGATATAAACCCTTACATCTTCGAGGCTATTTGTATGATTTTATCATACGAATATAAGTCATAATTAATTAAAATTGGCAAGATTAAAACATTAAATAAACATTAGGACCTTCCTAAATTCAAGCCAAACAATAGGATAATCGGGAAATTACCAAAGTTCGCTTTGGATCTGTGATTTCTCCTACCCTTCTTCCTTTGGACTCCTAAAATAAAATGTTCCAAATTTGATCCATCCCCTATCGAAATTCAAAAATTCAATCCTCGAAAACTTAAACTTTCAAATTCTTGAGAGCGAATTACCGATTATTATCGAGAGTTTTCTTAGGTGATTCCCGTCACTTAAGATGTAATTAACTATAGGGGCTTGCCCTTATAGGGAACTTTAAGAACCCGGTAATATAAACCCCGCTTAATTCATTTATATTAAGCAGGGAACTCGTCGGCTTATAAAATTGGTTCGCGGACCAAACGGATGTCACAAATCTCCTAGTTTATTTAATCGAGCCCCATCATCAAGCAAAGTGTATCTATTCTTCGGGATAGATATACAGCTTGTGGTGCGGTGCTCGTTTATATAAACTATTTGAGATGTGAGATCGGTTTGACTTCATATCTTAAAATTTTTTTAAAATTATTTTCAAAATCAAAACACTACTTTCCAAATTATATATATATGTAAATTAAATTTAAAATATGCCGACAACTTCTGTAGGCGACCCCTTTGCAAAACACATAACCTAAAAATATGCCGACAGCAGGTACTTTGAGAAAGGTCTCACTAGTCTCCAGACCTACTTCCCTTTGGATTTGAATATCGAGTTGTTGGTGACCGGTCGGAGATAGAACCTCCTCGATTGTTCCAAGTATCCTAGGATCATTATAATCTCCTCATTGCTAGGAAACCTTACAGTTAGATCATAAGTGGAGACCACTGCTCTATAGCAATTCATGAGTGGTCAGCCGAATATGGAATTATAAGTTAGAGAGGATTCAACAACCAAAAAGCCCTCCATTTTGGTGTATTGCTTCTCGTGCTCGCCCCCTAAGATGCCTAGAATAATGACATCTAAGGCATCTTTTCTCTCACCAGAGAAACCAAATAGTGCGCTAGTTGATGTTGTTAGTTGGATAGTTTTAAGGCCAATTTTTTAGAACACCCCCTTGAATGGGATGCTAGCCGAACTACATGTATCGACCAGGATACTACCCATTTGGTATTATTGATCAACTCAGTAATGATGATCGTGTTGATATATTGAGTTAACGTTGGTGGGAGATCTGCATCTATAAAAGTAGAGGTAGTATGATTATGCTTATAAGAAGCAACAGAAAATAGCTCACTCGACCGAAGCCTCTTCTGACTAGATTGATGGAACGATTCTCTGCCTCCCCCGAAGATTGATGGGATGATTCTTGCGACATGTACTTCACTCGCCTTGACTGTTCTATCTGATGATTACTCGATAGGGCCTTTCTCTGTCACTGTGCTTGCCTGTCAATGAGGATAAAATCTTTCCAGTCTTGATCAATTCATCCACCAACTTCTGGAGGTAACGACAATCCTCTGAATCATGCCCATGATCCTGATGGTAGTCTTAATACTTGTTTGGATTTCATAGCACAGGTTCGATCTTCATTGGTGAGGCTTTTCTAAAATACTCCCTATTTTGTATGGCTGCTACTAGTTCAACCATTGATACATTTAGTAGGGTTAAGCCCTGCATTTCCTAATGTATGTGCGACCACTCATAATACTGAGGCGGTCGCTGATCAGAATTCTGACTCTAACCTTGATGGCTTCAGCTCTCCCGCAATCACTGGGTGTTGTAGCTGTGTTGATGAACAGAGGGATTCTTTCTTTTGTTCCCCGCCTTTCTCTTATTCGGTCGTGGGTCGGTTGATGCCAATTTCACTAGGGTTGAATCTATGAAAGATTTCTTGTCAGCGATATTGCTGTTGGGCATCTCCAACATCTCAGAAAAATACTTTGGTTATGGCATATTCAAGTCATAATTGAAGTGCACGTCTGTAAGCTCATGCACCAGAGCATTCTGGGCTATCAACTGTTGCATTTCTTACATTTCCTTATAAAAAAGGGTGATGTAAGATAACAGGCTTTCTTTATCCCCCCTGTTTGATCTGCAGTAGAGCCTGTGTTTTCTTCTGTGGCTTCTGTATATTGGCAATGTGCACCAAAAAAACTTTCATGAACTCATCAAAAGTTTGGATAATTGATCAGTAGAGCATGAAATCAGCGAAGGGTTGATTCCTTAAGTCTTGTCAAGAAGAGGCAACATTTTATGACATTGATCTATAAGATTCTGATTGATGATTTGAAATTCACCCGGTGGTCGATCGGGTCACTCATTTTATTATAAGGATAAAAATGGGGAGTCCTCGAGTTTGTCAGTGGTCTAGAATCTAGGATTTGTCGAGTGAATGAGCTATCAAGGGCTGGCTAAACTGATGTTTTGACACACTTTAATCGATGTCTAACAGTCGACGTAGATTCAATGTTGACTAACTGTGGGAAATCTTTTTTCCCCCTCGATTGTGTGGTTACTAACGTGTTTGATCGGTGTCAGCGGATGCTCAGAGGGAACTTTCTAAGGATGAGTTCCCTGAGATCAACCCCTAAGAGTGTGTTGGTCGTCGGGATCGAGAATCTATCGGTTGCTTTAAAAATGTATTTAATTTTATATATATATATATATATATATATATATATATATATATATATATATATATATATATATATATATATATATACATATATATATATATATATTAATTTTGAAAAATAGTATTTTAATTTTGAAAAATGAGATAAAAAAATCTCATACAAGATCTCAAACATCTAATAGTTTAATAGAGCGCAACACTACAAGTAATACATCACCTTGAAAGGCATTGTGCTTATCAGCGAGCTCGACTATATAAACTTAAGAACTTATGAAATTCATTTGTTATGCGCAACCTTTTTTTTGTGTGACTGACAATTTCTCTATTTAATATTAAAGATTAGATAAGATTTATTCTACCTGGGTTCCTAGTTCCATATAAGGGCAAGCCCTTATGGTTAATTACATCATAAATGACCAAAGTAACTTAAGGAAACACTCAATTAAGATCAGATATTTCATCTTAAATAAATTCAAAGTTATGTTTTAAATGTTGTGCAATGAAGTTCCAAAGGGGAAAGGCTTAAATAGGGACAATTATTTTTAGGAGTCGAAGGAATGAGAAGTAGGGGATGTCACAAATTATGAGGAGAACCTCAGTGGCTTCCCAAACAATCATAATTTTTGGTTTTACATCTTCAGAGTGATGTTATTTGATGTTTTCTCCTGTCATTTCATTTTTAAATTAGGACTTACAGTTGCACAATATTTGATCATGCAAAAGCCTAGGAAAATATGAGGATTTACGTCGTACCGAACGAACAACATTGGAATCCTAAAAAGTTTAGGGCCTATACTGCACAACATGATTGTTAAAAGCCTTAAGGGATAAAATGAGAATTCATGTCATGATAATTGAATAACCTCGAAGTCCTATGTATTTTTGTTATTTAATACTTAGGAAATTTTTGTTAAAGTAGATATGCCCCGTTGTTGAACCTTGATCGTCACTTGAATTCATCCTCCATCCATTTGCAACTTGTTCTACTTATCCAAAACTCCTTGCGATGATGGTCACAGATTTAGGGTTTAGGTTTTATGTGAGCATATAATTATTATTGAGTCTCAGGACCTACCGCAGAGTTCCCCCTAAACATATGACCTACTGTTCTCTACCCTAGAAAACTTTGCAAATATATGAAAATAAAACATGTTACGTAGTATAGTAAAAGAAAATTAAGTAAAAGAAAAATAACGGTGCGTACCTGCTGCCTCCAATGTTGCTGCAAAAGGGTTAGTACTATAAACACAGTATAATAATGCATAAGAAAATTAAACAAGACATTAGAGGATATGAACACATGTACATATAGATAAGTAAATTATTATGTATATGAAAGATCGAAGCTAGCTATAAGAAATCAAGTTAAGAGTTGGCTCAAACTCATAAACCTCGAAGGAAAATTCGCAGGCAACTGTAAGCAATTTGTGTGCTTTGTCCCGTCCAACCTCAAGTAGAAACCATCAACAAAACAATTGAAGGAGGGTAACTCCTAACACACTCAAGGTGATTGATAAATGGATCTGTATAGGATAACATCTAAATTTCTTAATTTTTTCAGGCATATAAAGTAAACTTTCACTTAGCATCAAAATAGTAGTGTCATGAAAAATATATTTTGTTGTTGTTATATATATATATATATATATATATATATATATATATATATATATATATATATATATATATATATATATGTGTGTGTGTGTGTGTGTGTGTGTGTGTGTGTGTGTGTGTGTGTGTTTGCAAATCGGATAGTCCATATGTTAATCACCATGATTGGGCTAGAACTACCGGTAACCTAAGAAAGCAATAGTAACTCCTCACCATAGTAACATCAGTCTTGTACCCTCCTGAAGGTCCTCAAGCAAGGAGATAATATTCTATTATCCCACTTTTAGCACCAGAAGTGTTTCACATGATTGCCTTCAACCCTAAACCTTCCAACTTATAGCCTCCGTCGTGATCCATATACAGTCATATTTTAAATATCCCTAATTGCCCATAAGGGTCTGAATACCATATGCAAGACTCATACCCTTCAGCATTAAGTTTTATTGTAAGCTAAATTGAAATTGGGTACTTCTCATTAGTATCTTAATTTGAAGGGGTCTGAATCATATCTTGGTGGGTCCTTAAGGATTTCAGTTCTTTTTATGTTTGAGTTTAATGGTCTTTGTATTTTGAGGATGTTTTCCCTCAACAAATTTCAATATGCTCAAATGTCCTACAAAATATTCAAAATCTTACAAAAGTGTTCAGGGAATAAGCCTAAACAATATTAGAACCTCTGGACCATTTCAAGTGCATTTGGCTTTTTTGACTTGTTGAGTTGACCAACCCAATTATATTAGGAATCTTTTGTGTTTTAACTGTGTTCAATGTAGTTTTGATGTCTTAATTAGCCCATGAGCAAGGCTAGGCAGCAAGTCTTGATTGTTAAGAGGTTATATGAGCCAACACCCTAGGAGGGGCATCTCTGGTCTTTAAGGAACTTTATTCTCTTGCCTCTCAATTGGGTTTGAGCTTAGTGTTTCAATGTGTTTCATAATTACTTATATTTCTTTCTTTAACTATTCCTCAAACAATATTAGATTGAACCTAACTCACTACTATGCTATTGGGGCGTAAGGGCAACATTGTAGTTTTTAGAAAGTTTTACAAAATGTGTTTTATCCTTATTGAAAGATTGAATTTTGCTTAATCATTTATTAGGGGCGTCATATCAATGAATTAATGACCTCTCAACTCACGCCCCTTACTCTTGATTCATCCAAAATTTCACTTCTTCCTGTAGCCAACAATTTTGATTATTAAAATTTTACCCTTATTAAAAAACTTGTGAGTAGGTTGCTACTTTGTTTACTCTTGTTTTTCAACCTTTCAGTGGATTAGTGATCATAATTCTTATCCATTTTTGCTCAGGTTTAACCGAAAAATTAAATAAAGTGTAAAATTACCATTATACCCCTAGTTTTGGTATCCTATAACTCTTATGTTTGAATTAAAATGATCATGAAACTTTGTTGACCTATTACTCATGGGCTAATTAAAACTTCAGCTGAGAAGTTATATTTTTCTGATTTTTATTTATTTTTTGGAATTATTTTTAATTCATAATTAGGAATTTCCAAAGTTAATTAATTTAATTATTTAAACATGTTTTTTATCCTTACGAAAATTTCATGATGTTCCCATAGGTCAGAGACTACTTAGGGTAATTTTCATGATTGTTTTAAGTATATTTTAATTTTTATGATTTTTGATTGATTTTGATAAATAAATAAATAAATAATATATTTTATTTTTGATAATTCAAAGTTTATTTTTCATTAAGCTCTCTGACATTGATAAATTCAGAGAACTTGATTTCACATTTTTTCTCGATTTTATTTTATTTTATATAATTATTTTATCAATAATTTGAAGAAATATAAAAAAATACATTTAAATACTTAAAATACGTTTTTATATCCTTAAAAGGTTATAAAAGCATTTTTAAATTATTGTCTCTAATCAGAAAAAAAACGTGACATTTTAAAATATATTTGTATTTTTGTAATTTTTATTTATTTTTCAATTATTTTAAATTAACAAAATACCTAAAAAATATACTTTTTTATTTTAACTTTAATTTTATTTCTTCTAAGTGCCTCTGACCTTAGGGAGCACACCAAACTTGATTTTATAGTTTTCTGATTTATATTTTATTTTTAATAATTATTTTAATTGATAATTAGAAAGATAATGAGAAAATAAATTTAAGCACTTAAAATACATTTTTTGTCTTTGAAAATTTTATGAGGATATTTTAGGGTTGTTTTCTTTAATTAGGGAGATTTTTGTGATATTTCGAACTATATTTATATTTTTATAATTTTTCTTATTATTTAAATAAAAAAATTTTGAAAAAATATATTTCTAATTTCAAATCTCATTTTTTTCTCAAATCTCACTAACTTCAGTGAACTCATTAAACCTACATTTATAATTTTCTGATTTATATTTTATTTTCTATAATTTTTAATTAAAATAGAAGTAATTAACTTAAATAATTAGGGCTTTTTGAGTTAGGGGTGTTCTCTGATCTTGGAAAAATCAGAGAACATCCCTAATAACATGAGGAGCAAGCCCATAAAGTTTCATGCCATGGTGAGCAATATTTCATTTTTTATGATTTAATTTAGTTATGGGGCATTTATTAATTTGTAACTAATTATTACATAAATATTTTTTTATTTTTGGTCCATAATATTCTCATATGTTCAATGAGCAAAGGGGTATTATCATTTTATTTTTATGGTTTCTTAACATCAAGAAATGATTTTTTGAATTTATATTTAATTTTCTGAATGTAATTAAATTGGAAAACCCCTATTTATCTATTTAACCACGCGGCGCTGCCTGGATCATTAGACTCGTAAAAACCCCACGCAGCGTACTCCCATTCGCTACGCTTTTCACGTCGACCGCCTTTTCAGCCCGCGATTCATGTTCCATTTTCCTGTCCGACCTGATCAGAGCCGCTCATTTCAAATACACGCAAATGGAAGACATCCGTACATTGTCCTAAATGTGCCCTAACCCGAGTATCTTCCACACTCTAACGCTAAGATCTCACTCTATACTCAAGCAAATTAAGTGTGGTTTGTTCCTACACCTTCATCCAATTAAGACGAACAAATTTAGGCTAAGTGGACATGGATTGTTTATTTCTTTCACAAAATTCAAAACCAAAGCAAAATGGGAGTTTTGAGATTATACCTTTGCCCAAGAGGTGAGGCCTCAATTAGGTTGGTTGAGAAGCTTCGCCTTGTGTCCATGAATCTCCTTCAAGTGTTAGTTTCCTCTGTGGTG
The DNA here is from genome assembly GCA_022702705.1 of Papilionanthe hookeriana x Papilionanthe teres. Taxonomy (NCBI): domain Eukaryota; kingdom Viridiplantae; phylum Streptophyta; class Magnoliopsida; order Asparagales; family Orchidaceae; genus Papilionanthe; species Papilionanthe hookeriana x Papilionanthe teres. The sequence continues at coordinate 136,670,162 of CM040429.1, read as the reverse complement.
GAGCCTAGGTATGACCAAGACCAAATGGTAAGTTAGGTTTGGTCTAGGGCTATGGTAAAGGGCTCGCGAGAGAGGGCTTTTGATTGGGGAAGTGGTTGAGGTATGGTGAAGCTTTTGGAATAATTAATTTGATATTTAGGAGAACTTGGTGGAATGACCAAAAATTTCCTGGTTTCAATGAGGAAATTAGAGTTTTGAGGTGAGGTAGAGTAGCTAAAAATGATGAGGATGAACTTCGTATAAGTGTGAGAATGGTTTGGATTGATTTTGGCAGGGCCAAGTTTTGTGCACTTGTCTATTTTGGCTGTGGAGGTGGTCAATTTGTAAGCTCGGCCAAGGGGAAGGAGTAGCGCTCCAATTGGCTGGTCAAAGATCGCTTAAGTGAAGAGAAGATAGTGGCCAAGGTCCAATGGGGGTGGGCCACATTGGAGGGGTGAAATTTTGGGTTTTTGGTTCACGGGTGGCTCTCGGGTTTGGGCTTGCCACAACAATGTTGCGGTGGTGGAGCTTGCATGGTCACCAATTTGCTGAGGGAGCTCAGTGGTGGAGGATTTTGAAGTCAATTGTGTGGTGCCATGTGTCCAAGGGTTGGATCTAAGTGGAATACGTTTGAACTGATTTTGGGAAAGCTTGGGTCCAAGTCATGCATTTGGGTTTGGTCCATCCACCAAGATGGCTAGGGCTGCTGCTAATCAGCTGAATTAGTGTGATTAAGTCTCCATCATGTGTATTTAGATTAATTTTAGGTTTAAGTGAATCATTGGAGTGGTTATGAAGTTTTTAGGGGATCTTGAATGAGGATCCTCCTTTTGCTATTTTTTGCATGAGCCATCCATTTGGCTTGGATGAAGTCAAATAGCTTGTTCATGGCTCATGCATGACCTAAATGGCTTACATCAAAGAAGGGGGAAAATTCAAGCATGAATTCAAATTTCATTAATTCCAAATGGAGTTGATTAATCATGGTATTTTTGGACTTGGGGTTTGATTAAATTTGATGGGGAGGGGAGGGGGGGGTTTGAAATTTATCATGTGGGCTTGGATTTAATAAGATTTTGAAATTGGCCTCAAATTATGGCCTTTTGGAACTTAATCATGGGGATGATTTTAGGCTTCGATTTTGGCATGGATTTAATGTTAATGTGGCTAGGAATCAACCATGGAGAATTTCATGAGGCTAAGATGATGGAATTTGGGATTTGTAGTTGGTAAATTTTAGGTTTGTTATGAATGTTCAAATTGGTGGTGTATTTAGGGCATGGAGTGAGATTATGATGAATTTGAATTTGGGTAATTGTGGATTTGAGTTTGAATGAGTGGAATTGGGTTTGGATTTGGAATTGAGTGGATTTGGGGTGAATGTGGTGAAAAATGGGGGGTAATTTGAGAATTTTGGTATTTTGCATGATTTTGGAGATTTAGACTTATAAAATTATTTGCATGAGAATTACTTGATATAAAAATAATTTTTTTCTAATTTCACTGGCTTTTTAATAAAAAAAATTATAAAATAATAATTTTATTAACATATAATCAATAAAAATTAAACAATGTAAATTTGAGCAAAAAATTATTTAGATTTAAGAGAAAAACTCTTCATATCTCAAATAATAGTATAAATGGAATGAAAAAAACATGAAAATAAATAAGATTAATGAATTATATGAGAATAAATTATTTGACTTGTATATACAAACAAATACATTAAATTTTTTCAAACGATTCCTTTTTACAACTAATTATTTTTCATTTTTTTTTAAATTTTTTCTTCACAACTTTCAATCTATTAACTAATTATGTTCCCTTCATATTTTTATGGGATTAATATTTAAATTAAAATTGGTAAAAAATAATTGGTAATTTTGAACCAAAAATACGTCGACTAAATTCTACAAATCATAGTTCAACACGATCCAGCAGTCTTCCATCGAGCGAAACAAATCGTATACTAAGGAAATAAACATATAATATAAGCTAATTATATTCACACTTTTTTTACTTTTATAAATTGAAACTTATTCTTTTTTCTTTTTTTCTTTTGTTCAAATTAAAATCTTTTTGACAGAAATAATAGTATAATATTTTTAAGAATATTCAACGCACCGAAAATTATTTGATTAAATAAGAATTAAACAATAAAAATAAAACAAATGATCTTAATTTGTGTTCATAATATTAGTGATTAAATAAACCAGAACATACTTCTATTTAAAAAAAAACGAAAAATGATAAATATTTTGATTAAAACTTGTGTCCAAAAATTATTGACAACTTTGAAAAGATCAAGACCAAGTGGTTAACAGAATTAAAAGAAAAATTGAATTTTCTACTCTTGATTTTTCTAAAGACGAGTTAATATATGAATAATTAAGGAACTTTTAATCATTTATGAAAGGACCTTGTATCGGTGGCTCAAGCTCCAGTTGCGTCTTAAATGTTTATTAACAAAACATAGAAAATTAAAATAAAAATTTTGTTATATTCTACAAAATTTGGATAATATTACTACAACTAAACAATTTTTATAATTATATTAATAATCAATCTTTTTTTTAAAATAAAAAAACACTTGCCGGTGTCATAACTTTAGTGCGTGTGCGTGTAGAGGGAGGGAGGTCCTGTCTAAAGTCTAAACAATATGCTAAATGCCACTATGTTAGGGATCTAGAAGTCTACTTTGTTATGATATCTTGTGAATAAGGTACTACAAAACGCAGTGCATACTACATAGTGAAGTTGTTCCACAGCAATCAAAAGAAGGCAAGCACCAATTGAAGCATTCTTAAAAAATCAGCGTCAAGATCGATTCTGCATCTTGTTTAGAATACCTGACTGGGTTGGCTCTTAACAATCACTTCCTCCTCCCCTGAGACAAAAATATGATTTAAGTCAGCAAGATTCATCAAACTGCAGCGAACAAAAAGCGGAGATCGGAGTTGTAAAATCAACCATTTTGGAGTCTGATATTCGTTCATCAAGTTAGTGAGAAGAAAGAATGTTAGCTTTTAATTTGCAAGATCTAAGGTCTCTGTTAAGTTGTGAAGTCCAAAGAAACATTTTTTTATAAAAGGTTGTTGTAAAACTATGATAAAGAAAATATTTCTTTGGAAAATTATGGTGAAAACTATTAATATATTTTTTTCAAGAGACCAAATTTCTTACGGTCACCACACTTTAATAAGAACAACAACAACAACAACAACAACAAAGCCTTAATCCCACTAAGTGGGGTCGGCTACATGAATCCTTTTTCTCCATTGCGTCCTATTTAGTGTCAAATTTTCGTTTAATTCTAATAGATTAAGATCATTTTTTATGCAATAAGCTCCAAGTTTTCCTAGTGTCTGCCTCTTGCCTTTCTTAACATAAGTTGTATTTAAAACATCTACTCTCCTAATCGGATCATCAGGTGGTCGACGTTTAATGTGACCAAACCATCTAAGGCGACTCTCTCTAATTTTATCCGACACCGGTGCAACTCCAACCCTATTACGGATATATTCATTTCGCATTTTGTCTCTAAGCGTAAAGCCACTCATCCATCTAATCATTCTCATCTCGGCAACACTTAACTTAACATTATGCTTCTCTTTTAAAGGCCAACATTCAGCACCATAGAGCATTGAAGGTCTCACCACCATCTTATAAAATTTTCCTTTCAGTCTAAGCGGTACTTTTCTATCACACAATAGGCCGGACGCATTCCTCCACTTCAACCAACCAATCTGAATTCTACTATTAACATCCCCATCTATATCACCATCGCTTTGAACAATGGACCCAAGATATCTAAATCGTTCACACCTTTTAATAATTTGATCACCCAAAGTTACACTTCCGTCACTAGACCTACTATTACTAAAATTACATTCCATGTATTCAGCTTTAGTTCTACTCAAACGACGACCTTTAGACTCCAATGTAGACCTCCATAATTCAAGTTTTTCCCTGGACTTTTTCTCTTGTCTTATCCACCAGGAGGATATCATCAGCAAAAAGCATACACCAAGGTACATCCTCTTGTAAATGGCCAGTAAGACCATCCATAAATAAAGCAAAAGATATGGGCTTAAAGCCGATCCTTGATGTAAACCAACGTAAATAGTAAAATACTTGGTCAATCCTCCTTCGCTTCGAACACATGTAACGACTTCTAGCATACATATCTTTAATGACTTGAATATAAGTCAAATCAACACCTTTCTTCTCAAGGGCTCTCCAAAGAACATCTCTGGAACCTTATCGTAAGCTTTTTCTAAATCAATAAAAATCAAATGTAGATCCTCCTTATTATTTCGTACCTCTCCATCAAACCTCTTAATAAATGTATAGCTTCCATGGTAGACTCTGCCTAGGCATAAATCCAAACTGACTATGAGAAATCTTCGTATCACGTCTAAGCTTATGTTCAAATACCATCTCCCATATATTTAAAGTATGACACATCAATTTAATTCCTCTATAATTTGCACACTCTTCGTGCATCTCCTTTATTCTTAAAAATGGGGACCAAAATGCTTCTTTCTCCACTCCTCGGCATCTTTTTTGTTTTTAAAATAATATTAAAAAGTTTAGTAGTTCGCGAAACCCCCAAATCACCTAAACATTTCCACACTTCAATCGGGATATCATCGTGCCCTGCGTACTTTCCCTTGCTTTTCTTTAAAGCCTCATCAACTTCTTTATTACTAATGCGACGGTAAAAGCTGAAAAGTTTTATTATTATTAACAATATTAAGATCACTAAGCGTCGATCGTACTTTCAAGATCATTAAAAGCTTTATCAAAATAACTCACCACTCCATGTTGAATATCTTTTTCTAAGAAAAGACTTTTCGATTTTCATCTTTAATACACTTTACTTGAGCTTAAATCTTTACTTTACTTTTCTCTTTGTTTTGCTAGTTTATACATATATTTTTCACCTTCCTAAGTATCTAACACGTTATAAAGCATCACTAAAAGCTGAATTTTTAACGGCCACAAATTATTCTTTTACACTCCTCGCGGCCATTTTATAATTTTCCCAATTCTCTACGCTTTTACATTTAAACCAATTTTTATAACATAACTTCTTATATTTTATCTTTCTCGCACATTATTATTCCACCACCAACTATTTTTATTTATGTAAACTTTTCTTTCGATTCTCCAAGACATTTTTAGCCACTGTTTAATAAGTATTAGCTAATTTTTCCCACATAACATTCGTTCTTCATGAAAGATCCCAAATATTTAAATCTCGAATTTTACTCATAAAAATAATTTTATTTGTCTTTTAGATGCCCTCATCTTATTCTACGATGTCGAATCCTAAGTATTCTTTATTTTACAACTCTTCATCTTAAAATCTGTAACTAATAATCGATGTTCGTACTTAATTCGCTCACTTGGAACGACCTTACAATCCTTACAATCTCGACGATCTCTTCTTCTCATGCGAAAATAATCAATTCGTGTTTTATTAGATCCATTCTTATAAGTAATAAGACACGCTCATCTCTTTCGAATAAAGTATAAGTAATAATCATATCATACGCTAAAGAAAATCTAAAATCACTTACCTTCTTCATTAATCGCTCCATAACCGTAAGCCTACTACGAATATTTCGAAATCTTCTACCACTCTACCGACACGTCCATTTAAATCTCCTCCAATAAAAATTTTTTCTTCATGAGATTGTCAGTGTATTAAGTCTTCTAAATCATTCCGAATTTATCTTTAGCACTATATCTAAACCAACTCGAGTGAAAGATAAACACTTATAATATTAAAAATCTTCGTATCAATAATAATCTTAAGTCGCTATAATTCTATCTCCAACTCTATTAATTTTAACAACATTATCTTTCAAACTTTTATCTATAATTATACCTACACCATTTCTAGTACGACTCTTACTGTATACATAGCTTTTAAAACCTAAGTTATCAATTTCCTTAGCCTTTTTCTCCAACCCATTTAGTTTCTCGAATACATAGGATATTTATCTTTCTATGGATCATAATATCAACCAATTCCATTAATTTACCATTAAGAGTACCTATATTCCAAGATCCTATCCTAATACTAAGTATCGTCGACTAACTTCTTACCCGCATCCGTCCGTGATGTGGAACCTCGCTTACTCGACACTACACCCGGCCGCGCGCAGTAGCGGCCTCGCACACTTTCCATCGTATTCGAGCCATACAGCGCGTCGTCTCAGTGACGCCCCAAGACTTACACAACGATCAAAAGCGATTCGTACGTCACTGATTTTTTTTTCGACAAGCTTTTACGCCGTACCGTCGACTACCTAACGCAACCCTCCACTTTTCACATCCGGGCTTGGGACCGGCAACGGCAGTGTTACCACACTTTAATAAGAACCAGTTGCAAAAAAACTTCACAACAATTTCTATAAACAGCTAAAAAAATACAATTCTCCAACTAAAAGTATGGTGTTGGTATGAAATGCATTGCAAGCAATAAATTGTCCCAAACATACCCTAATTCATGTACAGATTAAAATTTACAGCAGACTTGGTAGGAGTCTTAACTAGGCTGCACTAAATTTTCATTATAGAGCAGAGAGCATCTGCGTATTGTATCAAATACTGTAGAGATGTAAATCTCCGCAACCAAAGAAAGGTAAAATCTATGCAATACTAGCGACAAAAAAAAATTGATTATAGGTGAACTTGTATAAAACACTGTTTTGGTGAATTGATTTCTTCTCTGTTCTTTTTTTTAATTATTTTATTATCAATAAATCAAGAAAAAATCATAAAAAGGAATTGAATGAACAGCCACTTACTATTTACATGCGCCCATTTTAGTCCCAGGTTCTCTAAAATTGACAAATTAGTTCCCAAACTCCTTATATTAAGGCCGAAAGTCAACTCTGAAACTATTTCAACTCGTATTAAAATAGTCCAAGGATTAAATAGAAAGTAAAATGACCCCTTGCTAAAATTAATGGAGCTAATTTGACAATTTTCTCAAAAATCATGATATATCAGTGAATTTAAAAAAATAATAATAAGAGAAACTAGAGCATAACTTGAATCCATCGCTCATAAAATCTATCACTCAGGCCTATTCTAAAAATGAGTATGCAGGCATCGTATGTATCCACAACTCCAAATCGCAAAAGCTCATGCTATAAAAGCAGGATATCTTGACATGTTTTCAAAGTAATAGGGTTCATAGATAGAGAAAAACAATAAGAAGTATGTTATGGATAAAAGATCATCAGAGATTTAATAACATTTTAAGATAAAAGTGCTTTTGCCGATAAAAGACACATCTAAATGGCACATACAGGTAAATTAAAACATACTGTAACACGAAAATGCAACAATAACCATAAAGTAAAATGCTTGTATTAATTATTAAGATTGCATGAACCATCCAGGCTTTTCTGTTGAAAAAGAAAGTGGCGAGATGAAACTGCAAAGTTTCTATGATAAAAAATGTACTTTTGGGAAAGTAATTCTTGTGTAATTACATAGATAACACCTAAACTTCCATATTTATATTTATAGCACTTTGGTGTCATAAACCTATACATGAAAAGGTGTATTTAACATTTAAGAAGTTAGTAGCAGTAGTATTTTTTTTTTATGTGAAATTAACTATTTGAGTGCTATGCAGGTAAAGATAAGAATATAGGTGTTAAATATGTGAAGGAATAAGAATTGTGTGGTATATAAATGCTCATACACTTTTTGTCTCTTAGGAACCGTGATGATAACAGCCAAAAGGCTAGCCATGACAGGAAGAATGAATGCTGGGGCCTTAAGGAACTTGATTTCTTCCAATAGTTAAAAATAGATTAAAAGCCAAAATTTCAGAAAAGAAAAGTTGAGTCTGTAATTAAGAAATAAACTGGGGGAAACTAACAATATGGAGAGCAAGTCTTCTTCCATGACTTTTTGAAACAGTAAAAGCTATAGACAAAAATTAGCACTAAGTTTCTTATGCCTAAAATTTATAAAGGTTACTCTTATCACATGGGTACCGTCCAGAGTCGATGTTTTTGTGGTGTCCATCTCAAGGGCATAAATTTTATATCAAGTTACAACTGCCCTTTGCAAAAACACAAGAATGACTAATATTTAAGAGAAAAAGTTCTTGCAAATTGAAAAGAAAGGCAAGTAAGAAAATTGTCCAAACTTGTAAGTAGGGCTGTGAATTTAGCTTGAAGCTCATTAATCACGCGAAAATTGATTCAAATATTGGCTCGGATTGAGATCAAATTAGAATAAATGAGTCGAGCTATGAGCCACTTTTTTTTATAAAATTTTCTTTGACCCGATTTCGAGCCAACCTCAGCTCAGCTCCAAATCGAATGATTAACAACCCTTAACAAACTTAAGCTTGAAGATCATTAATTGCTAGAAAATTTATTTGAATTTTGGCTCGAATCGAGATCAGATCGATATAAATGAACCGACTTACAAGCCAAAATTTTGAATCGATTTTTGTTTTCAACAAAGCTGACCCTAGCCCGGCTCGAAATCAGATCGTTAATAGCCCTATTCATAAGAACCAGACCAGCCCAATGCACTAATCATTGACCTAAAACATCAATCATTGCAAAGATTGCTAGCCCTGATTTTCAGAAACAAATAAAGCTGCCTCAGCTGCCTTAACCCATGATCCTCTAGCAAAATGTTGCATCTATTATCACCTCCAATCAACATCTAAAGAGACCAACAACTATGCTATGATGCACTAACAATAAAGAAGTGCCATGCCATATACGCGCAAGATACATGCACTAGCCTAGCACACACCATTTAACTATTTAATTTAAATTTATAAATAAATTTAACATACATGTAAGTCTTAACACATGTTCTAATTAACAAATATGTACTATAAAATTTAAATAAATTGTCAGTTATTTCCTTTTTACTATAAAAATATTAAATGAATTGTCAACTATTTCCTTTTTTCTAAATAAATTATGCAACTAATTTAACATCTTCTTAACACTACTTTTATTTTAATTCCACCTAAATTTTTATGATCTTTAAAAAATATTATCTTTATTTTTCGAAAAAAGAATTAATTTTCTCATCTTAAAGGTAGAAATCTATAATATCATATCAGTATTTCTTCTTTAATTGGCTTTAAGACATTTAATAAATTTATTTTTACAAAAATTCAGTTTATATTTATTTAGCACGTGCGTGCACACAAACATAATATTATAATGTCATTGTCCAATCTATCCATAATAGATGCATCTTGTATTTGTGTCAGATCATAATTGTATCAATGAAACATAATAAATAAGAAACATAAATGCAGTCATTCCTTCTCAAAAGCTGCTAAACTCCGCTCGCCTTCCTCCTCAATTCCCTCTACAAGCTAAATGCAAGCCCTTTCCCTTCCCCTTCCCCACAACTACAAGTCCTCTTCTCCATTAGCAAAAGGTTGAAATCAAAAGCTCGTCTTATCTTTTTTTTCTCCTCCCTTTAAATTCTAGTAATCCCAAAGTTATCTTTCCCACAAAGTAGCTTGTTGGGTTATCCTTCTTTAATTGATGGAAAACTTTTTGTTTATTTTCACCAAAAGCAATTTTTTAACCTTATCATATTCTTATTTACTTATTCTTAACTCACAAAATATAGATTAAGCTAAAGTATTACCTCCTCTTAATCTTAAAGTCATTCTTTGATTTATTTATATTTAGCATAGATTGCATAATGCGATCTAGCATTCTAGGTTTCTTTCACAATAATAATTAATCCATATTGATTTTGATGTAATATAATTTGACTAAGTGCATCCATGTTAGTTAACGATTTAATCTTTCAATGCTTACAAAAATGCATGTGTGATTGTTTGAGAAATCATATAGGATATTCAAATTAATTTTCACCAAGTGTTCTTTCTTGGGACCCTGAGAAAATGTGTTCTCGGGTGTTACAAGTTGGGGTAAATGATTCTTATTTATTGGAAGATGTATATACCACTCTTTATTAGTGGTTTTATCAATGATATCTGTAACAAGTTCCATTGATATTAAATAGATTGCACGTTGTACCGTTTTTAGTTAATTATATCTTACAAAAATTCTTAATATTCATGCTATTGCCATATGTTTGATACATTTACTGTGTTTTATTGATGGGGGATTTACATACACACATGTATATTTTGTTGAACCCAATAGTGTCTGGGAATCCATTCAAGGAATGAAGCATGTAAGATAGTGATAGATGAGAGTCCAGTCTCTTCCCAAAAATGGCCTCCTATTTATAAGTGCATAAGACACTTTGGTTACATTATTATCTTTAGGCCCTTTCCTGTGTAAAAGAATGTAAGGGCACGGTGGTCATTTTCGCGGTACATTTAAATAGGCTAATAAACAAGTACTAACTGAAAGTGGCATGCTTATTACTCATCGGCCTACACTTGTTGGCTCGGTGTCACGTGAAGATGATATGAGAGTTCCTCGGCCGAGTATTTCTATGACTTCTCAGATACTGGTTCATTCGCCTTGTTTGTCGAGCAGTAAGATGTCCTTCATTCGGCCCTCCCTTCGGAAATCGCTCATTCAGCCTCTGTGTTATTCAGCTCGCTGATTAGGCGAATGACTTGACAGAGTCCGGTGACGATCTACTAAATTTGGCATATATTTTTTATATTCTAACTTGGTGCATTGTCTGGTTGTCTCATCTTGAACGGGGACCCACTTCATTTGTCGTGCTTCTCAACTTTCAATCAAAATCCGTGCTGCTATAATCTCGTCACACACACACACACACACACACACACATATATATACTTATCTAACACTAATTACACAATTATATCAAAACATATACATGAAAAATTAGATAAATTTTCAAATAGCTTTATAAACATATTGATTTTGAAAGAAAATTATAGATGTTATGCTCAAGATTTACCTGCAAATTCTCTCTAGACCCAATTCTTCGATTCAAGGTCTTATCCCATTCTCTCCTCACATTTTCCACACCTTCTAGGGCTTAGCTAACCCTCATCAGTTCAAATCCAAAAGTAGTAGGCAGCCTTATCTAGGTTTGATTAGGAAAAGCTCTAAATATCACTCAAATTATTCATAGAAGGCAATATTTCCCTACCGATTCCAGATCAATTAGCACTTACAGGTAAGGTCAACCATTACAGCATAACAACTAGGTTTGCCAAAAATGTGTAGAACATCACATAGATAACTAAAAAATTAACGAAGCTCGAAGAAAAAAAAAAACAGTACAATTTCTGTAGTGTGTACTAGAGGTGAGTGGTACCACAATCATGATGTGCATAAAAATTAGAAGGAAGATTTACATACATACAATCCAATTCATATGTATTTACACATTTAACATCTAAACTTCATTTTTTATTTATATGCCACCTTACAAATGCATGAAAAGGTGTATTTTACTGAATAAAAGTTAAAATAGTAGTATTTTTTATGTGACAAAAGATTTAGGTGGTATAAATGTAAAAACTAAAGTTTAGGTGTTGGGTATGCAAATACATAAGAATTGGTGGTATGTATCCAAATGTGCCAATCAACTTCAAACAAAGCAGGTAGATAGCACCTTAAAGATTGTTATAATAAAAAATTGGTTGTAAATATTTCATTATTTCAAAGAACAAACGTTCAAAATGCCAGCCAAACAGTAAAGGCTCAGGAAACGTAAGGATTCGCCCACTAATTGATCTCATGACAAGAAAAAGAACAAACTGATTAACATCCTGCTAAAGATTGTTCTCCCTGTTAATAGAAAAGGTCCAGAACATCCAGTAGATGACACAAAAAAAATACATCAAAGCAAAAACGTTAATAAAATCAGGAATCATAGGAACACCAATATAATATAACAGGAACTTAAATTAATCATGAACTATAATAGTTTTTTCAATTGTATTTCGAGGATTAAATGATTCATTATAGCTAAAAATAAAATGTTTACTCACCGATCCGACATTATCATTTAGGACTGATTGTTTTCGTCTCTTAAAGGAAGTCGGCGCAGGAGTCTCCAGAGCAGGGGCCTTTGCAACGGATCTCTTTGAAGGTGTCATATTCTGCTCAACACAAAACATAACGTAAGAAACTGCAAACAAATACCTTTGTTCATACAAAACTCATTTTTTAAAGACAACATAAGAAGAAAATGTAAAAAATATATTATATAAAAAGAGAAAGCTTACCCTCGCATGTTTCTTATCCTTCCTAGCTTGGCGCTCTCGTTCATCAAATTCTTGATTTTCCTTCTCGACCAATCGAATAAGAGTATCGCAGCGCCTCGCTAGTTCTTGAGTTGTGCGTGATTTAACAAACCAATCAAAACGAAATAAAGGCGACATTCGGAATGCCATCTTCAGCTCGTCCCAATTTCCATAACCAAGTTTATGGACCATGCACAACTAAGAAAAAACAGCATTAGCACAAGTTAGTATTTTTTTAAAAGTACTAAAAAAACTAGGTTAACTATCATTAAAACACACCAAGAAGCGATCACATTCTTCGTTGTACAACTTCCCTTTGTTCTGACCATATTGAATCTTCAACTCCAGCCATGGATTCTTATATCTATCCAGTTTTTTACCAATGGCTTTCATTATCTCATCTTTTCTTAAAATCCTTGCCTCTCCTCTTTCAATATTTTTCATTATACGGTCATAATCTGAAACAATAACAAGAAGTTTAGGTAAACAAACATTTTTATTATTATTATATTACGCGTCTAGAATCCAAATATTCATAAAGTTCACAGCTTCAAATACATCCTAGTTATCTTGCTGAGAAACCACGCAAAGAAAATTTGCATGGTAAGCACAAGAACATCAGCACATGCGACGAGAAAGAGGGGAAGGAGACTTTCTCTTAGAGAGAGGGAGAGAGAAATCTTCTGCATGAGCACAATCTTTATCATTCCAGCAGCAGTATAAAAAATGAAACAAGGGTATTGATTTTGATAAAAAGTATTCCCACCGGCTCTAATTATTATGTCTACTACAAACCAGCCATGATAGAGAATAAGGCAATTGTAACCATATTAAATATTATTTTATCTCTAATCAAGACCACAGGAGCAGTTCTGAAACATCATAATTCACATAACCAGAATAAAATTTAGATCGAACTCATAGGACGCTAATCTGCGTTGGACCATTCAACTTTTATTTCCAAGAGAAGTTCACATATTCAAAAGTGCATAGTTTGACTTCACAAAAAAAAAAAAAGAATGTTTTATTATAGCATGAAAGATTGCCAAATGATTAGAAAGGCATCCATGTGCCAGCATCAAGATATAAAATCTAGATCTTCTATTGCTCTATAAAATGTAAATGGAAATGTATTGACCATCCGCTATACTTTTTAGAGAAAGACTTGCTATGTTTCTTAGTTACTTACCACACAATTCCTACGGAAAAAAAAGACAAAAAAAAAAACATTGCATATTAATTAGTAGAAATATTGTGACCAATACAAGTAATAAGCAATTAAGTTAGGCCACTCTGATGATGCATATCACACGATGATGGCTCTTTGCACCTATGAAATGATGCAATAAAAATATTATTAAATTTGATTATCTTAATAATAAATTTATTAATTCAAATTATGATAATCAATTTCTATTTATATTAGGGAAATTTACACAATTCCAAAATATTTACAATATCTAACGCTAAAAATTTAACATTTAAATTTATATTATAACACTTCATTGTCACAAACTTATGCATGAAAATGTGTATTTCACTTTTAAGGAGTTAGTAATAATGATATTTTTTTTGTTGTAGCATTAAAAATTTGAATGTTATGTATTTAAATATAGAAGTTTAGGAGTTAGATATATAAATTTATAAGAATTGTGTGGTATGTATGTGTACGACCAAAAGCTCCTGGATCAAATTTAAGATGTGAAACTAGACAGTTCGGCTATATTAATTCTTCCAAGAGAACAATAGGAGATCAACTCAGCACCGGGGGGGTTCCTGCAACCATTAGCATTACCGCACAAGATTTGGGAAGAAGTGAAGATAGATTTTATCGAGGGGTTACCACGATCAGAAGGTTATTATTATGGTGGTCGTGGATCGCTTAAGTATGCACATTTTATTCCCTTACGACTTCCCTACACTGCGGTCTTTATCTGGGAAGTATTTTGTTTGCACGGGATGCCAGAATCGATTGTATCGGATAGGGACAAGGTATCCTCGACCACTGCTGGAAAGACATAATTAAGTTGCAAGGGACAATCCTTAAAAGGAAAACCACATATCATCCCCAGACCGAGGGGCAAACAGAGGTGGTCAACAGGAGTGTGGAGACATAAATGAGTTATTTTTTATCTGATACATCGAAGTTATGGGCTATGTGGATTACATGGGCCGAGTATTAGTATAATACTTCGTACGACACAGCCGCACAGATAACCCCTTTCAAGATATTTTGAGCAGAATCCACTTCACTTGGTACATTATGGGCATGACACTACACTGGTTTCCAACGTTGATTAGTACTTGAAAGAGAGGGAAAGGTTACTAGCATAACTCAAAGGGCATCTTCGGAGGGCTCAATAAATCATGAAGACGAAAACAAATGGACACAGGAGGGAGATGCAATTCGAACCAGAGAACATGGTCTACTTGAAGCTGAGGCCCTACCGACAGAAGACATTGATTAGGAGGAGACGCAAGAAACTTTAACAGAGATACTTTGGGCCTTATGAGGTGATGACACACATCGGAATAGTGGCCTACTCTTTGAAGTTACCACCAACATTCGTGTTACACTCGGTCTTCCATGTATCCCAGCTGAGACAAGCGACTAGAGATTGCACGCCCTCATCTACACTACCTCCGACGCTAACGGGGGACTTGGAGGCGATTCTGGAACCATTAAAGGTCGAGGGAGTGCGCCGACGAGTAAGGGGAGCGAAGGAGATATTGGTTAAGTGGAAATGACTGCTAGATTATGAAGCGACATGGAAGCCTTACGAGGTGTTCCATAAGCAGTTTCCTTTTTTCCACCTTAAGGGCAAGGTACAATTTTGGTAGGGGAGTAATGTTACGCTCAGGCAAGAGCCGATCCAGAAAGAACCAGCCGATTGCAATCCTTCCGGCCCACAGACGGGCCTGCTTGTGTCGTGGGAAGAAGGGAGGGATCCGGGCGAGGCACAGAGGAAGAAAAGAAGGTGGGGAATCACATATTCAAGGAGAAATTTGAGGGGAGTTTGGAGGGAAGTTTAGAATGAAAGCTTTCAAATGTTTTGGAAGGATTCTATTAAGGAAAGGAACCTAGGGTTTGCTATTTGTTATGCATTAGTTTGGTGATTGCTGGTTTTTCTTCTTTTCGTGTCGTTCCTAGCAACATCTAGGTGTGAGGGAGTGGAGTCGATCAACCTCTCGAAAGTATATCAACTTTTGTATTTTGCTTGTTTTTCCTTTTATTGTTGTAAGAGCAGCCCTTATCTGTATATTTCCACCTATCTATTGCAACTTCGTCGTGGGTTGTTCGCTCATTTTTGGTGCCGAGGTGTATCATATGTATATTGCAACAACCTAATCTTTCAAGAAAGAGTAAACCTGCTGGAATTAACTATCATTTTATCAAAAATATTATGCCAAAAATAAACCTTCACTCCTCATATTACTAAAAACAATTGATTGACAGATCTACTAAGGCTCAAGGACACGTTCATTTTTAAACACTTGTAAAAAGCAAAATCTTGGTGATATATGTTCCTACTTGAAAGGAAATGTTCTCTTAAAAAATTGGTTATCTTAGAAATTTTCTTATATTGATGAGTTGCATCAATTTATTTAATTGCATCTTGAACCATTATAATTTCTCTTATATTGCAAATAGAATCATCTTGTGAATAATAAAAGATAAAGAATTTTCCCCCTGAAAAACTTGCACATCTTAACAACCCCTTTTATTTTTTTCCCTCCAATTCAAAGAACAGGCATTTTTTTCACCGCAGCTCTTACTTTCCCTCAAAACACACTAAATCTTAACCAATGCACGACCTAAGAAAGGATTTCCGAGTGATTAAAGGATAGAGAGAATATGCCCAATTTACTGTGCAATGGAAAAGAATAAAAAATTGCATTACCATTAAGTTCCTTGTATCTCTCTTGAAAAACCTTGGCATATCTTTCAACTTCCTCTAGTGTTTTCCCCTCCATTTCAGAGGCTATGTTTTTTACATCACCACGTCCATACTTCTCACATGCCCTAATAAATGTATTGAAGTCCCTCCTCGTCCATGTTGAGAATCCCTAAATCAAATAAAACCCATAAATTTGATATAACGAATCATTAATAGAATCTTTTTGTTTTCAAATATGCGCCTTTGTCCACCTCTTCTAGTAACTGTTCCTTCTCTGCTTGTTCCTCGGCAGTCAATGATTCGCCTAATTCTGCAAAAGCACAGCAGAAAAAATCCTCACACTTCTAATACATTCATGACGGTATAGCTAGTAAACTTGAAGAAATAGAAAGTACCTTCAGCATCATCACTATCTCCAATTGAATCTTTTGCCTGGTTCCTTTGATGGGCCAACTACACGATTAAAAAGGGGGAAAATGTGATCATGTGTTTCATAATATAAAGACTACAACTCTACTAAAGAATGTACAAAAATTGAAGGCGAGGACAGTTTCATAGGCCAAAACATCCAATAAAGACCATACTGTCACCAACGTAAAAGAAAGATGTCTTATATGAATCAAATGCCATGCATGAACAACAAAAACACAAATCAGTCCAAAAAACGTATAAATCATCCTCTTTTTTTTTTTTCTACAAAACATATGAACCATCATCCAATTTCCCCACCCGGAGGAAAAACAAAACTCAAAAGAATACATAGAAACAAGTACAGGAGTCAATAAAACAGTCTAAAAAATAGAAAAGACCCTATAAGAACGCACCATAAGATATCGAACTTCTTTTTCATAAAGCTGACTAAGCCTTTGACTATTGAAAAACTGGAAGTCATGCCTGTGATAAAAGCAAAAGATCATGTCCACTAAGAGGTACATCAGTTCCCTACATAAACTACTCATTTAACCTGGGAACTAAAAAAGATGTAAGGTTTTTTATTGCACCGTATAAACTAAATAGATAATTCAGCTAAAAACTCACAATTGTGGCATTCTAGGGATTCTTGGTTCTTTAGGCTTTGAAGGACCAGCACCCTGGCGCATCGCTTGTTTGAAGTAATCTGATTCTGAGTAACTAGACAGCCAGGACAAATAAGATGTATAGAAACTGGATGAAAGAAAAAAAAGTGATAAAATATTTAGAGTATAAACTCACTTGCGTTTACGTTCCCTTCTGGGTGGTTCAATCCAATTCTCACTAACAATCTTCTTGAAATCAAGCTTGCTATCATCCTAAATGCATGAAATTAAGAAAGCTTAAAATAATTTTAACTAACAAACACATCTACATGATTAATTAGACATATACAGCCAAAAAATTCTAATTAAGATGTTCACTATAATTTAGAGAAATGTAAATTTGTACCTTCTCATCATCAAAATCATAAAGCTCGGCATCTGAAAACAAAGAAAAGTACAAACAAAATACTGTTCAGATAATCTTCAAGAAAATAGATTAAGAAGAAAATTAAAAACACATACTGTCATCCATTTTAAATTTAATGCAATCTTCTGTAAACTTCTTCATCTTTGCATCAAGCTCAGCAGTTGCTTCTTCTCCTTTAGCTATGATCCGATCAATATCTTCATCTGTTATAGTGCTGTCCTTGGAACTAAAGACCATCTCAGCACCAAATCTCACCATTTGCAGCAGCTCATCTTTGTTTACAGCTGCATTAAAAAGTATAATTGAAATATAAATTAAAAAAAAAAGGTATGATTGTCTAAAGATGTTTGATAATGCAAAACACCTACTTTTCTGCTCAGCCAATCGACCTTGTTGAATTACTAGAGCATCAAGGGCAAGCTTTTTATATGCCCTTTCAATCACTTTCTCCTCAATAGTAAACTGTTTATCAAAAGAAAAATGTTATTAGGTTTTAACCTTTGGAGATGCTTCAGTTAAAAATTTCCAAAAGCAAGATTTACATGTATATCAATCAACTCTTATGTATTTATATATCTAGCACCAAAACTTCATATTTTACATATATCACCTTGCCTGTGCATGAAAAGATTTATATCACTTTTTAAAAGTTAAAATAGTGCTATTTTTGATGTGATATTATGGATTTGAGTAGTATAAATGTAAAAATCAAAGTTTAGATGTTAGATATGTAATAGATAAGAATTGGGTGGTATGTATGTTATGCCCCATTCCAAAAATCAAGTTGAACCTCAGTACAAAATCTGAACACTTGTACTTCCTTCAACTGGCCAATCCTGTGAGCACGATCTTGTGCTTGCAGATCAACTTGAGGATTCCTGAACACGCCAACAGCATTTTCAGGTTAAATGAATTAAAAAATGGACATTTGTTTTGGCAGATTTACCAGTCACTGTCATAGAGAATGACAACATCAGCAGTGGCGAGATTAATTCCTAAACCACCTGCTCTAGTTGAAAGCAAGAAAACAAATTTGTCACTTCCTGGCCGATTAAAGGCATCAATAGAAGCATCGCGATCTTCCCCTCCGGTGCTGCCATCAATTCGACAGTATTGATACCCACAAAACATCAAATAATCTTCTAGGATATCCAACAACCTAGTCATCTGTAATAAAGAAAATTTACTTGAAAGCAGCAACTTAAAACAATTACAAATTTTTGCAAAATCAGAAAATTTATTAATTACATTTTTGAGGTGGCAAAATTAAAAATGACAAATTGATCTGGGGTGAGATTTTAACAGAGATGTGTAACGTGCTAGAAAGTGAAAGAGTGCTAATTCAGTAAAAAAAAATGAAATGGAATAAACATGCTCAAGAGACGAGCAGAAACAACAGGGGTAAATTTAATATAATTAATGAAGAAGCTAGTATGAAAAAAGGTTAGCCCAAAGTTCAAAGGGTTTAAAATCTCGCTCAAATGGGTCAAACTCAATATTTCACAACAAATAAAATATATAACTTTTATGACAAAATAATCAAGTATTTATGGTTGCTTATATCGATGTTTTCACAAATGTTAAAACTATGCAACTTCTAATATGTCAAAATGCTTCCATTTCATTTCAAAAAATTTATATTACCAATATATAACATTTATGGCACTAAGCCATTCATAAATGTTAAAAAAAAAGAATCGTAATGAAAGGTTAACCTGTGAAAATATTAAAACTCTGGAATCACGTTCTTTCAGCTTCGGTAGCAATTTATCAAGAAGAACCATTTTCCCTGCAATAAAATCATGACAATGATCAAACTGATATAATCTTCATAAGTAATCATATTTTAACAGATAATTCACCTGCATTTGTTATTAAATGGTCTCCTGTGGTATACGGAGGACCAGGTTCTGCACCCTGAAATAAGTATGGGTGATTACAACATTTACGCAGTTGCATGGCAATGTTTAAAAGCCGCTTCCTTTCTCCACCAGCATTTATCACATCTAGATCCTTTTGAAGCAAAGCTCGATAGTAATTCTTTTGCATCTGGGACATTCCTACTTTAAGTATGGTCTCCTTCTTTGGTGGTAATCCTTTTTCTACATCGGATTTAAGCCGCCGAAGTAGAAATGGGCGAAGAACCTTACATATAAAAAAAAAAGATGTTGAGT
The DNA here is from genome assembly GCA_022702705.1 of Papilionanthe hookeriana x Papilionanthe teres. Taxonomy (NCBI): domain Eukaryota; kingdom Viridiplantae; phylum Streptophyta; class Magnoliopsida; order Asparagales; family Orchidaceae; genus Papilionanthe; species Papilionanthe hookeriana x Papilionanthe teres. The sequence goes on along the minus strand of CM040429.1, from coordinate 136,650,438 downwards.
ACAGAAAAATAACATAGAAACAAGAAAGTAAGAATATTATAATATAATCAAAACCCACCTTATGAAGTTGTTGAACAACCTCCTGCTGGTCATTTTCACCAGATATTTGAAACCATTCATCAAATGTTTCAGCTGAACTAAATATCTCAGGCAACAAAAAATTGAGGAGTGACCACAGCTCATGAAGATTATTCTGCATTTTGCACCAACAAGTATTTTTTACGTATCATAAGAAAGTTTAAGGGGGGAAAAAATCACACCAAGAAGAAGAATGCAAAAATGTTTCATGAATAAAACTACGTGAAAAAAATAAAATAGAAAAGGGACATACAAACTTGATGCAAAACTTAGCATATAGCAATAAAAAAAACAATGAGTAAAAAAAAGTACCGAGAAAAACTCTCAAGAATTTTCATGCATTTCTTTATACAAAAGGAAAGAATAAACATACATCTCACAGAAGCATTGCAAACTAGAATAAATCAAAAAAAGAGAAAAATAATTACAGGCCAGTGATCCTATAGTAAAGCAAACATATTATAATCCAAGGGTTATAGAGAGAAAGATCTAACAGTACGGAACCTCAATCCATGTGTCTTAATCTAATGGTGCAATGCATTGATCAATGTGCCTTGATGTAACGATACAAAGCCTTGACCAATATGCCTTAAATTCTATGTTATCAATGGAGTAGAAAAGCAACACTTCCCTCAAACTGGATGATAGAGATCTATCATTACAAGTTTGATATGGTATTTTAAAATGTTGGGTTGCAAAGTCTTTTGGTGAATATGTCAATTAATTGATTTTCTCTGGATAAATGGAGTACAAATCAAACCACTGTCCAATTTCTCTTTTATAAAGTGCCCATCAACCTCAATATGCTTTGTATGATCATGTTGTATAAACTTGTGTGTAATGTTGATGACTGATTTGTTATCATAATAGAATTTTATAGGCTCTTTCTACTTAATTTTTAAATTCTCTAATACAATTTTAATTCATAGAAGCTCATAAATCCCCCGTGCCATAGCTCTAAACTCGATTTTACACTTGATCTTGAAACCTCATGTTTTTCTCCAAGTTATGAGACTGTTCTAAGAATATATAATACCCCGATGTAGACCATCTGTTCATCATGATCCTTCAAATTATGGTATCATGCCTTTTGTAAAAAATTCATTTTCCTGGGCTTGATTTGAGAGACATGAGGATTCTATAAATGACTTAAAGGTGTGAATCCTCAGGTTTGTGCATGAATTGAATAACTAAACTTACTAAAAGTGCGATGTCAAGATGGTTGTTAGACAAGTAGATTTATTATTTCACTAACTTTTGATATTGTCTCGTATCTACATTAGCTCATTCATAAAGATCCAATTTTTGTCCTGGTTCGTTAGGAGTTCCATATGGCTTGCATTCTATCATATTAGTCTCTTTTGGTAGATCCATAGCATACTTATGTCGAGAGAGAAATATTTGTTATTTAGATTGAACCACTTCTATTTTCAAGATGTATTTGAATTTTCTTGACCCTTTAATTTCAAATTCTTCGACAAGTCTTTTTCTGACATTTTCTCTCTTAATTATCATCGCTTATAATAATCATATCTTCAACAAACATAACAAGAATTGAAATATTACCATCAAAAGAATATTTTATGAGTATAAATTCCTTCAATATGTTTGTATCGAACTCCTTTCATAGCATTTACAATTCTGTCAAACCGAACTCTTGGTAATTATTTTAGTACACATAAACCTTTATTCAATCAGCATATCTGATTCTTTTTAAAAGAAATATCAAATCTTGATAATATAAATATAGACTTCTTCGACGTCGCCGTGTAAGAAAATATTTTTTACAACCTATTATTGTATGGGTCACCCATAATTGGCTGGGAGAGAGATCAAAATGAGAATAGTATTCACTCTTTAGAACAATAGCAAAGGTTTATTGATAATCAATCTCATATTACTTTTACTACAAATATTATTTTATATCTTTTTTAAGTTCCCATTTGCATTGTAATTCACTATGAAAATTCATTTGCATCCTATTATCTTCTTTTCTTTAATTCAATGATCTCCCATATACGATTTTTTTTTAATGCATTCATTTATTCTATCATGGCTTCCTTCCGATCGTTATTTTAAAGTGCATCAAATAGACTTTGTGGAATAGAAATATGCTTGGCATTGATGATGGTTAGAAATGCTTTATGAGATGGAGATAATTTATAAAACAAGTTGCATTGAGAGATGAGATATAAATAAGTTGTAGTGGGTTGAGTAGTGTTAACTGGTAACGATTTCAAGTCGTGGGCTTGCTAGAGATTTTGGCTAGGTTTATTCCTTCTTATATAAATATGAAGGTGAATAGTTCGTACAAAATTTATATTTGAATGATTTTCTGTTGCGGGAATGTCAAGATGAAAAAAACCATCAAATTTATTAAAATGAGAATTCTCTCCCTGAAGATGAGTTTGAGTGAATAAATTACAAATGTAATATTCATCAAAGTAAATAACCTTTTTTGTGAGTGGATGATAGCATTTGTATCATTTATGGGTGGCAGAATGTTCGATGAATATGTATTTGAAAGCTCTTAGATTAAAATTTCTTCTATATTATTTATGGATATGAACATAAGCAATGCGTCCAAAAAGTTCTTAAATTTTGAGAGGTTATTCATAGGAAAAAAATTTATCAAATCATTTAATGAATTTTTGAAATCAATTACTCCTGAGAGTATTCTATTGATTAAATCTGTAACTTGTAGAAAAGTTTCCCCTAATGTTATTTTGGTATTTGATTGTGCTGAAGAAGTGTCCTACTCAACTCCAAAATATAAAGGTTTTTACTTTGTACCGCTACACTTTGTTGGGGAGTATCGGAACAAGATTGGTGGATAATACATTCCTTTTAAAAAGAATAATGTTAAGGTGCGATTAAAACCGTGGAAATGAATATTTGAAGCATAAAACTCGTCAATTTTCTATTAAATTGATTTGTTATCATGATAATGAATATAAAGAAAGTGTAGAATTAATATCGAATTTCTGCTTAATTAAATATACACTTATCATTGGAGTACAATCATCAATAAACATAAAAAAATCAGCATCAATAAACATAAAAAAATCAGTGGCTCCAGAAATATTGGGAATTTTAGAGGGTGTCCAACTATTAAAATGAATTAATACAAAAGGATTAGAAGAGCTCAAGAACAAAAATGTGATGATGTTTAGCGATTTTACAAGTTTCATAATGAAAATATTTAATAATTGTATTTACAAAAAGTGAAGGAAACATACACAGATGATTTTAAAAAAATATCATAATCTATAATGATAAGTCCACATGTTGTTAGTAGTATAAAAAGGTGATGAAATATGATAGTTCTAATTGATCTTCACGATGGTATAACACATCTTTTTCTAGCTTGCACAATCTTTCCCATAATGAGATTTTGAAAAACACAATAATCAGTAAAAAACTAATTTTGCAGTTATAAACTTTGGTTAAATTTATGAACAAATAAAATATTTACCGCAAATTATGAGCAAATTATGAGCCATCAATATATTAAGTAAAATTGAACGGAGGGAGAACTTATAGGCAGTGGTTAAAATGAACTAACATTACAAGAAACAACCTGCCTACAACAATGTATGCTATGACCACTTGGACTTAGCGAGCGTGGGAGCGCCAAATAGTGGATGCTGGAGTGGCATCCCGCTCTTGGACTGCATCGGTCCAGCATTATGACGAGTTAGCCAGCCCTTTAAACCAATGAATCATCATTCAATTGGAGTGGGGCCACTCCTTAGCTTATCTAAAGCTTATATAATTGATTTTTTGCGTTTTCGATTTTTTGTTTTGATTGTGTTTCTATCAAGATAGTCATTGGTGTCCTTGTTTCCCCTTTTAGGATTGTATTCAAGTGAGAGTGGTGCTCTGATTATATCTCGTTCCAAGGTAGTGATCAGCTTCTAAGGGTTGAGTGATGCTCTGGTTATATCTCATTCCAAGGTAAAACTTATCCTCGACTTCTCATCCCTTGCAACCCTCTCTCCACAGCCACCGGCCCTTTTCCTCATTGAATGGATCACCATAATTGTTTTTGTTGCTAGATGTCGGCCGTTGTAGACAACAGAACGTCCCTCGGTGACCTTAGCTACTGTTCCAACCATTCTGAACAACTTCCCTGACACCTAGCTGGTGTCTCAACCCACCTCACCGCCTCCCTGCCACACAACTACATTTCTAATCACTGGGAACCGCTCCCCACTACCAAGCAACTATTCTCACCACTAAGAACCACTTCTGATCGTTGTTCCTCTGTTATCCAATCAACTTGTCTGCTTGTCGTCTTGAACAACAAGTATCATTTGTTTCCCTATTGCTTTGCCAGCTGCTTCACATCGCTTAACTTGCTGCCACCTTCCCAAGCCAACCTCCTAATCCACCACACCCAGTTTGGAAAACAATCCTAGTTGAGTTATGTGTCATGTCATTTGTTATTTTCTCCTTTCTGCATGTTATTAACTTTGTAGCAATAATATTTGTTTGTTTATTGTTGTTTAGGTTAACTCCGGTATCACCCTGCCCTCAAATTTGTAGTAACCAACATTCAAACTTCTAGAAAACGCCACAGCCCATACTCAGCTCTACCTATAACCAGCAATGTAAAACGAACTTCTCCCTAATTTTGGCTTGCAACAACCAAAATCACATCTTGACCTCTCGTTCAACTTGCAATAACAAACTAATTTGTGCGCTAGTATGCATTAAATTTAGCTTTTACTATAAATTAAAAGATAGTAAGTTCATTAGAATGTATAAGAGGTTTATTTTCATTCGGCCATCAATTCCCATTAAGTACTCTAAGCTCTTGGGTCATGTCATCCTGAGTATAATGTTTTCAAAAGATTAAACTTGATTTTCACCTTTAACTGATATAGAGCCATCACTTTTACTACTTTTTAGATTGTCACGTGGCACATTCTTTGAGAAAGAATGCTGTTTTAATAACTCTAGCATGTTGTGAGAATTCAACTTTGACCATAGGTCTAGCAAGATACAAGCAAGCAAATTTAAAACTACCTTTTCTTACACTTTGCAAGAGCTATTTAATACAAGAACTATTTGAGCAACCTCTTAACTTGGCTGCAAACCTCAACCTTGCCATTATTAAACCAAGTCATTTCATCTCAAAGTGATTGCTAAAGGGAAAAAAGCATCTAATTACCTTTTATTAGCTTTTGAGGGCTCAAGAAATTATAAGTCAGCTGGACCTTGTGGTTGATGAAAGCAATATGATAAAGCTTTATTAACTTCGAAAAACATCATAATAACAACCCATCTACTATTCTCAAGAATAATCTGCATGACATGACATCTAAAACCATGTGTAATCCAAGAATAGCTTCAAAATTAAATCTGTTAGAATAATTCTATTAAGCCCTTTGTGAATATGTAATTGTGGGAAACTTCCATCGCTTTTTTAATTTAAATGTTGCTTGCCTGTTTATTGAGAATTTATTGAATGCTAATTTTTTGTTATTAATGCTGACGGAAATTTTCTCATCATCAACGTTATTAATCAGCAGTGATCCCGCCCTAACTGCAAAGAAACTCCCAAGCACTTGAACATAAAAGAAGAATTTAAAGTAAAACAGCATACTGACAATATTTACAATAGGTAAACAGCAGGATTTTTTTTTTTTTAAGGAGAAAGCTGCGCTCATTCTATCATCTATTTGTTGTTCTCCAACATATTAATTACAACAGTGGGGTCTGAAAATTTGAAGCCCAGGTCTCATTTATGTTATTGAGAGCATTTGCATTTGGTATTCTAGGTCAAATTTTTGGAAGACAAATTGGATCGCACCCTTATTTTGCGAGGACTTTTTGATTGGGGTTCCAGGTTTCTCATGGCACAATATAGATTGCGCCCATTGCTTAGTTACCCCTCCCGATAACAAGAGAGTACATATGATTAAGGTTATTCGTTAAATACTAAATATTCAACGTATAATTGCAAAATTTTTAATGTTTTAGATTATCAAATTTTATCACCTTGAGTTTAAAACAAATTATGGGAGATATGATGACACCCAATCAAGATCTTATGGTTCCGTCGTCCAGGTAATCATGGTCACTGATCTACTTGTTCAAAGGAGGTAATCAACACAACCTAACTGAAAGATCCTTATCAGCAACATTTGTTGTGTCGTCAAAGGAACCCTTATAAATCTTGGATAGATGTTTGTCTGAGGGAACAAAATTAAATTAACATTAGCTAACAGAAAACATCAAAGGGTAAAAAGCCGCTAAGGAACATACAGGTAGGGTTGTAAACGAGCCGAGCTTGAGCGAGCTCAGGCTTGGCTCGTGTTCGGCTCGTTCGAAATTAGCTCGGCTCGAAATCGGTTCGTGTTCGAAATGGCTCGTGAAAGGTGTGTTCGTGTTCGGCTCGTGTTCGGCTCGAAATTGGCTCGTTAAAATTAATTGGAAAAATATACGTCCAGCGCGGATTCGAACTCAGACCAGAATGAATGGAAACGAAGCATAACCACGCTACCACACTAGCATTTATGATTTAAACTTAAATATAAATATATATAATATATTAATATATAAATAATATATATAATAAATTATTTTATAAATAATTATATGATTATTTTTTTTATTTCGAGCCAATTCGAGCCGAACACGAGCGAACAAACAGTTGTTCGTGTTCGGCTCGTTAACATTTCGAGCTTAAAAATTTGTTCGTGTTCGGCTCGTTAGGCTTAACGAACGAGCCGAACACGAGTTGTTCGCGAACAACGAGCCAAATTGCTGGCCTATATACAGAGTCGTATGATCAGAATCGTAATATAATTGTGTCATTTGACGATAAATAACCTTATCAAAAAGATCTGATCGTACCCGATACTTTTTGTGAAATTGTTTGGTCCAACCACGCAGACAGAAGGCACAGACCACATCCTTACTGGTGTGAGTTTATTAGTGTGAATATAGTGATATACTAGAGATGATATTCCCTCTTTATTAACTAAAGTTAATCAAATATTAATCACACGACAAAGTGTTGCTGAGGATGGATGAATTTTATTTTGTTTTAAGTGATTTAATTTTAACTTGAATCTTTTAATTTTTTTGCTTTAAAACTTAGGTGATTGATTTAACTTGAAGATTTTGATTTATGTATTTTATGTTTTTAAGTGGTTGATTTTAACTTGAATGATTTGATTTATTATTTTGAGAACTTGATTTAAAATTTGAGCCCTCTGATTGAGACTTTCAATAAACATGGTCATCATCGAGTATTTGATTAGCTGACTTTGCATCTTGGTTATAAATTATTGGGCTTAAGATTGACATATGATTATACATGAACTTTGTCAAATATGTTCTGCTTACAGAGAATTGAATTCGGAATTTTGTAAAATTGAAATGTATTTAAATATGTATTAAATTTTGTTTTTTGAAAATAGATCACTCTGCTTGAAATTTTCAATTAACACAATTTTCATCGAATATTTATTTGATTGTTTGATTTGAATTCTATTGACTTTACATATTGCTTGTAAATGATAAGGTTTAAAATTTGACACAAGATTAAATATAAACCTTGTCAACTCTCTTATGCTTACAGAAGACCGGGTTCATAATTTATTTCCTTCAAATATATTCAAATATTCTTTAAAACTTGATTTTGAAAATAGACATTCTATTGAGATTTTCTATCATCTAAACCATCATTGAGAAGTTATACATTTGGAATATTTATGCTTGAAATTCATTTAAATTTAGCACTTAAATATCTATAAAATATTAACTTGTCAGCTTCAAGCTAAGGTGATTTGGATTTACAAATTCTTATATTTGTGATTTGAACATTACATAAAATTATTTAAAGTCAACTTCAGTCCTTAAAAAGAGGAGAAACAAATTAGCTGAATGAGACTTAGAACTCTACACTATAGACAACGTGACTCAATTGAGAGCTTGTATAATTTAATCATTTTGAGTTCAATTTCAAAAAAATATATATCTTGTAATTTTAAGATACAAACTTCTTAACAAATAAATTTTTTATATTTTCAAAGTGAGGGCAATTTGAGCCCATGCAAACTTTTAAAGTTAATTTTAAGTCCACTCGCATAACATAATCAAGTTCAGTATGTAAGCATTCTATACATTGGATGAAGCATATGCACACATTCAATTTCAAACATTTGGATTTAAAAATTTATGGACACTTTTTAAATTGATTTGCACGCTTCTCACAGCAACATTTTTTAAAATAATTTCATATTATTAATCCGCACAACATTCTCAAGATGAATGAGTTTAATCGCTTAATATGATCGTTGGAGCCTATACAGACTAATTAACTTCAAATATTTGGTAATTTGTGGTAATTTATGCATGCTTAAAACAATTTGCCGAACTTTAAGGCATGAATTAAATCAAAAATTTCTTCAAAAGAAACATGCCAGGCTTGGAATTATATAAATTTGCCTTATCTAAATGAAGACATTGTTACATGCAGTAACTTACTTTGAAGCTTTTTAAATATTGTCTTCTATTCACTTGCAAATGTGTTATGAATCTAGGGACGAAAAGGCTTTCAAAGTCCTTGAGCATTTAAAAATGACATTTAGTTGCTCATATTTGATTCTTCTTTATGAATTTCAAATGGACCATAAAATAATAAGTTTACATTAGGACATTAGATTTTTATTAGAACACCTTCTAACATGCTTATAATTTATAATTTTACTTGAGTTTGAAATCAAAGAGAAATACTATCACATTAATTGGTGATATATTCAGTTCTTCTTAAATCTTAAATAAGTTTCGCGTGTATTTAATTTGTTCTCTTGAAATAACTTAAACTATATTTTGAGTGATTTTTTTGTATCTTGTAATGTATATTTTGTTTTATTTATTTTTATGCCATTTTTAGAGTCCAAATATTCCATGCAATTCAACTTTAGATCATTTTTTTGCAAGTCCAAGATCACCAGAAATTTTGATAACCTCTGAGCGTCATCCCCGCTTAAGGGGTTGCATCAGGGTGTCTAATCTGCTCAACTATCTATAAAATGCGATGGTCTATAAGACGCGTGTAAGTCTTTGATTAACCTGCATGAAACTAATGTGAATACAATTTCTCCACCGAGTTGAAATAACCAAGATGAGTACATATAAATTTTCCTGTATTTACACTTTTGAGAGCGAGCAACAACATCAAAGCGACGGTGAAACAATGAATTCGGAGAAATAAAAATACAATTTCCTGATTTATTTCCCCTGGTAATGAAATAAGAAGAAACTAGGCCATTTTGGTGGCTCAGGTATGTAATGTGAAGTCCAAATAAACAATGAAGAAAAATAGGAAATTTCAGATTTGATGATCTCGGCAGAAGAGGGTTGGTGTGATGCAATGGTTTAAACAAGATGTGAGATGAAATTGGGCCTTGGCATAAGGAGGGATGGGGAGTTTGAGTGGGTGTTACGGGTGTGACTAGATTTGGATACGTTGCAAATAAGAGACAAAAAGGCAGAAAAACAAGCGAGGCTTCTACATGCGAACATGAAGTGGAGAAGGGTTGTCGACGTGTGAAACAGAGAAAGACAAGATATTGTCTGTGATTGGAGTTGCGACCAAAAAGAAGAGAGGCGAAATTGTGAACGATGGTCTAGGGTCCATGAGAATAGAGAGGAGTTTGGGAGGTCTTTGTATGTTGTGATCCTGTGCTTCGTTGCTTTCCAGGCTAGCTTTAACCACAAAGGTATCGGGACGGAGACGAGCGAGCGCGAGGGTAAAGGGAGGTAAGTTTTGTGGCTAGGGAATCATAGGGAGAATGGAGCGAAGACTATGAGTCTTGTCATGTGAAACAAAGCGAAGCGGACAGTTGCGAGAGTTTCAAAGGTCCTTGCATGTTGTGATCCCATCATTCCCCGCTTGTTCTGTGACTATATCGTGAATGTTGTCATGCGAATAGAGAGGATGGATGAAGGCTAGGGCTCGAGCAAATCTCAATTTTGCAAAGAGGAAAAGATCGTGGAAAGGCTATGATCGAGAGTAAGGATTGGAGCTTCGATCTTGGGGCGTGATACTAAGAAGAACAAGAGTTTTGGAGGTCTTCGCGCGTTGCAACCCCATCATTGTCTTTCCTATTGGTTTTAATCACGACTTTATCGCAAGTGGGAACGACAAACAGAGCGAGAAAGAAAAGATGACATTTTAGGGCAGAGAGAAGTAAAGGCTTCAATTCAAATAGGAAGAAATCTTCTGCCTCCTTTGCGTTAACGAGAGGAAGGGGAAGTAAAGTTTGGGGTTTTGGTCATGATCAAGATGAGAAGAGGGAGCAATTATCACATTCGAGGCGGGAGTAGTTGGATTTTTAATTTATTATAATTTTTCTCATTATTATTTTTATTTCTTTTTCTTTTTTTCTTTCATGGTCAACAACAAAAATACACAAATAATATCAATTCATATTCCTCAATTCCATCAACCAGAAATTGAAATAAAAATCTTTTTGCTCTCAAATAGAATGTGTTTAGACTTGCATCAAATCAATGCAATATAATAAATTGTTTGTAAGATAAGCAAATTCAATATTATAACATACAACATAAGATACCTGAAGTGGCGTGCCAGTAATTAGAAGACGATAATTAGTATTATATAGTCTCATTGTTTTTGATAGAAGAGAATTTTCATTCTTTATTCGATGAGCTTCATCAATGATCACATAACGCCAGCTAAAGCGCTTCAAGGCATTTTTTTCTTTAATGGCCATCTCATAACTTGTCACAAGCACATCAAACTTCCCAGCAACCAGTAAATTCTCCCGTATGTATTTCTAGAAAAAACATTAACAATAAAATATCAGCAACAAACCATCATAAAGATGTATTGCAACACACAAAAAAATTGAGATAAGAATCCAGCTTACCCTTTCTTCAGGATTTCCTAGGAGCTTTATTGCACGTAAAATAGAACAGAAGCGTCGAATCTCATTCATCCAATTACCAAGGGTAGATTTAGGTGCCACAACCAAGTGCGGTCCAGTAATTCCTCTAAATTCATGCAAATATCCCAGTAAGGAAATGGTTTGCAACGTCTTTCCAAGGCCCTAGACACGGTAAAAAATAAGAATTTACCAGTTCAAATAGGAAAACAATTTATACAGAATCATAAAATTGAAAACATCACAAAGCCCATCTATTAAAGCACTAGATCATCTCATAACTGAAAAGAAATAGAACAATTATCTTGAATTATCTACTAAACTAAAGAAAATATTAAAGCATACCATCTCGTCAGCAAGAATCCCATTAATGCCATTTTCATACAATCGAATCAACCAGTTTAACCCAGCTAATTGGTAATCCCTCATCTTACCATGTATACCTGCAAAACAACCAATAAAACAAAACCCACATTAAATAATTTTGCAACTTCTAATTGTGAAATGTCCCAATAATGGACTAACAATTGCACTATAAGTTTGTCCGTGAATCAGAAGGCGTTCATAAAAAGGATTAACAAGCAATGGTCTCATCCTAACTTTTAACAGCTAGATTGAATATAACGACCTTAAAGTAATACCTTCCCCCCACAACAATATCCCAAGTAATGCCTCAAAGCGGTAGCAAACTGGATATTTCCACAAACTATAAGCAAACTCCATGGATTTCCAATAGCAATCAATCTAGTAAACTACACAACCTTCATGGTTTAATTGTATTAGGTTAGCCTAACCATCACAAAAGAAACCAAGCAAAACTTGAATGTCTATCCATGATCAAACCAACATGATAAAAACTGAAACTATTGCAAGAGTCAGACAATGTAGTGGAGGTTCTCCTTCCATTCCAGAGTCTTGGTGGTAGAAACCAGAAATCTTAGTGGTCAAGATCTTGTTGATGTAGATGTCCTTCTCAATAGCCGTTCTTTTTTATTTGATTTCTACTTTAGACAGTTTTGCTGAGAGAAAGAATAAAGATAGGAGGAAGAACTCGGCCATTTATTCTTATAGGAAAGAAAGAGCATGAAAGAAGGAGAAAGAGAGATGAGGAGATGAGAGAAAAAGAGATGGGGAGATGAGACAAAGAACTAAAGATAGAAAGAAAGAACCTCAAAAGCCATGCTATCATGAGAGGGGAAAGAGAGATAGGAAAATGAGAGAAAATGAGATGATGGGAATAGAAAATTTACAAGGCTAATTAGGAAAAAAGAGAGGAGCGGGGACAAAAAATAATTTCAATTCATGATAAAAAAATAAAATCATTCCATATTTATAACAAAAAATCTACAATTTATAATTAAAATAATTCTAACATGCAATCAAAATCAAATTTTATCATCTGATAAAAATTTTAATAAAAATTAACCAAAAAAAACTTTTGCCTAATGTTTTAAAAAATGGACCTGTATGTCACACTTTAATGTCACAAGGTGACATGTTACAATTTTAATATTTCATAAATAAAAATATGATTCAAAAATAAAATATAAGAAAAATTAAAATTTATTCCAAATTAAAAGTCAAAAAACATGAGTATATTCCAACTACCAAATTTAATTTCACAAACCCGCAAAATTAAACAAAATAAGATGTCAAAGTAAAACAAGATGAGATCAATTGTACAAAATCATAAACAAACAGTTATAGAGATAACGGGCAGTAAGAGTGAGAATCTTTGTCAAGCAAAGATTGAAGACAAAAGAAATGAAAGAAAGACAGTTTCAAGGTTGAGAGTAAGACTAGTGGGCAAGTAGAAAAAGAATTAATTTGTTAGAGCTTAAAAAGTAAACCTTTTATTTTAGGTTGGCTCTTAGTAGTGCATATTTGTTATAAGTGAAAAATATTGGTGCACTAGTATTTGAAGGTTCAAGAGATTTCTCATATACCTATATTTCAATCATTCTATATTGGTCATCATTTTTTAAAGAGAAAACATCACGTCACTTTTTGTTTACAATATTGCAAATATTATCTATTTATCCCATATTACAGATGAAGCATCATCTTTTATCTTAACCATTGTATTACTAGCATGAAAAAGACACCTAATTAACATAAATAGAAATGTCACAATATCGCAAAAGAAAAATTGAAATGCCACAATATCATCACCACGATCTCCACACCAACACCTCCATACACAGACACATCAAAACACCCCATCCACTACACCCCCCCAGCACCAGCAACACCTCCCCACACCAACATCTCTACACAAACACCTCTAAGACCATAATACCTCCATCAACACCACCACCACACACACCTCCGCATACCACCACACAGACATCTCACACAACACTACATAGACTCTATACCACCAGACACCACACGCTACCTACAACGCCACCAACATCTCCAAGAACACCACCGCCACACAGACACCTCCACACGCCACCACACAGACACTTCCAACACCAACACCTTCACACACTACCAGCACAGACACCTCCAATACCACCAACACAGACACCTCCACACACCACCACACAGACACCTCACACACAACCACACAGACTCCATACACTACACAGACAACGACACCTCACACCGCCAGACACCACATAGACACATCCAACACCACCAACGCCTCCATGACCACCATCACACAGACACCTCCAAACACCACCAACACAAATTTAAGACTTTCCAAAATACAATTCCAATTTAAAGACTTCATCAAACTATAAGTCTAACTACCACCTCCACACATTGCTATCAACAAATCATGCATACACTTTCAATCATTTCTCAAATTTTCACTCAAACACAAAAGGTAAGGATAAAGTCCACCTCATATTTTCATATAGGCTATTGCATACAGGGCACCCGAAACATTACTACCACAAATCAAACACCAACTTACAGCCATTTCTCAATATCTCACTCAACCATCCAAGCTAATAATAAAACCCCAACCCATATTTTGTATATACCGCACAGGACACTCAAAACATTGCTATCAACAAATCAAGCACCCTCCTTCAACCATTTCTCAAATTCTCACTGAAACACCAAAGGTAAAGATAAAATCCTATTCTCTCAGCTACACATTCGCAAAAACAAATTTCAAATCATAAAGAGAGCCACAAATCACAAAATCCAAATTTCCACTTCAAACCGCAAATGAGAAAGCCACAAAACAAATCTGACCACCACCACCACACATTGCTATCAACAAATCAAGCACCCACTATCAGCCATTTCTCAAATTCTCACTCAAACACCAAAGATAAAAATAAAACCTCATTCCATCAGCCATTCGGAGCACCCAAAACATTAAATCAACAAACCAAGCACCCTCCTCCATCCATTTCACAAATTCTCACTAAAACACCAAAGGTAAAGATAAACCTCATTCCATCATCTACACATTCACAAATATGAATTCCAAATCATAAAGAGTAAGCCACAAATCACAAAATCCAAATTTTCACTTCAAATCGTAAATGAGAAAGGCACAAAATGCATCTGACCACCACCACCACCACATATTGATATCAACAAATCAAACACTCTCTTTTAATTATTTCTCAAATTCCCACTAAAACACCAAAGGAAAAGATAAAATCTCATTCCATCAGCCATATAGGTCACTCGAAAATTCACTATCAACAAACCAAGCACCCTCCTTCGACCATTTCACAAATTCTCACTGAAACACTAAAGGTAAAGATTAAACCTCATTCCATCAGCAACATATTCGCAAAAATTGAATTCCATATCATAAAGAGAATGCTGCAAATAGTAAAATCCAAATTTCCACTTCAATACACAAATGAGAAAACCATAAACGCAAAGAAAAAGAAATTCCATTAAAAAATATAGGTGATACCGTGGGAGGACGAATGCACGGTAAACAAAAGAGAGATCCAGAGATTGGAGGGAAGAGGGAGAATAGAGAGCAAACTAATTGCTACCAGAGATCAGAGGGAAGAGGGAAAGGACAAAAGCAACACGTTGCCACCTAAGAGATACGCGAGAGAGGGAGGAGCGATCGAGAAAAAGGAGGGCAGAAGAGAAGAAATATCGGGGGTATATTACTGTAATAGGGACACGCGAGAAAAAGCAGGCCGCGTAGTCAAACCGGCGGTCCGCATTTAACGCATATTATTTAAATAACCTCCTTGCAATTTCCAAATGCTTTGACCAGCATTTTCAAAACGCACCTCGATGAAAAAGCTAACCTAAAAGGAGCCTTAACTAAAGTAAATGTATTAAAGATGAAAATCAAAAGGTGTTTTTCTTAGAAAAGAATATTCAACATAAGTGGGTGTGTAATTTTGATAAACTTTTCACTGATTTTTTCTGAAAATACAATCAACCTTAGTGATTCTATCGTTAATATTAATAAATTGTTTTATTTTTACCGTTGCATTAGTAATAAAAGAAGTTGATGAGGCTTTAAAGAAAACCAATGATGGAAAGTCTGTATGACCTGATGATATCCCAATTGAAGTGTAGAAATATATAGAAGATTTTGAAAGATTATTGGCTTACTAAACTCTTACTAATATTTTAATCACTAAAAATATGCATGAGTTGAGAGTATTTTAGTCCCCATTTTTTAGAATAAAGGGAATGCACAAGAGTACATATTATAGAGGAATTAAGTTGATGTGTCATACTTTTAAATTATAAGAAAAGGTAATTGAACATAGGTTAAGACATTAGAAAGATTTCTCATAATCAGTTTGGATTTATATCGGGCAGAACTACTATGAAAACTATACATTTATTGAGAGGTTTGATGTAGAAGTACAGAAAGAATAAGGAGGATCTACATATGATTTTTATTAATTTAGAAAAAGCTTGCGACAAGGTTCCAAGATATATCCTTTGGAGACTTCTAAAGAGGAAAAGTGTTGATGTAACTTATATTCAAGTCATTAAATATACATATACTAGAGTTGTTACTTGTTCGAACAAAAAGAGGATTGAACAAATATTTTTTTTATTTCAATTAGATTACATCAGGGATCAGCTTTAAGCCCATATCTTTTTTGCTTTAGTAATGGATGCTCTTACTGGACATTTATAGGAGGATCTACCTAGGTGTATGCTTTCGCTAACGATATCCTTCTTATGGATAAGACTAAAGAAAAAGCTCGCGAAAAACTTGAATTATGGTGGTCTACATTGGAGTTTAAAGGCCTTCGTTTAAGTGAAAGTAAAACTGAACGCATGGAATGTAATTTTAGTAGTGATAGAGTTGTAACTATAGGTGATCAAATTATTAAGATGTGTGAACGTTTTAGATATCTTGATCTATTGTTCAAAGTTATGGCAATATAGATGAGGATGTTATTGGTAGAATTCAAGTTGGGTGGTCAAAGTGAAGGAATGTTTCAATCCTATTTTGTGATAGAAAAGCCGCTTAAACCGAAAGAAAAATTTTATAAGATGGTGATGAGACCTGCAATACTCTATGACAGCTGAATGTTAGCCTTTAAAAGAGACGCATAAAAACTAAAGTGTTGCCAATATGAGAATGCTTAGGTGGATGAGTGGTTTTACATTTAGAGATAAAATATGAATGAAGATATCCGTGATAGAGTTGGTGTAGCTCCAGTGACAGGCAAAATTAAACAGTCGTTTTAGATGGATCGATCACATTAAACATCGACCATGATGATCTAGTTAAGAGAATAGATGTTTTAGATTCGACTTATGTTAAGAAAGACAGAGGTAGACCTACAAAGGCTTGGGCATATTGTATAAAAAATGATCTTAATATATTAGTATTGAATGAAAATATGACACTCAATAAGACACAATGAAGAAAAAGGATTCATTTAGCCCACCCCATGGGATAAAGCCTTGTTGTTAGTTTTGTTATATGAGTATTAGCACTCTCAATGCTAAATCGAAGATAATTAAATAGGTATCTCTAGAAATATTTATCCAATGGATAGGTAAACCACATAAATCAATAAGCAAATGAAATTATGTGGTCTTAGATAATTTCATGTAAATCTTTGATTTGTAATTCTTCTGAAACCACTTATTAAGTAATTGAACACAAATATTTTAAGTTTGCCAAAAAAAAATAATGTCAATAGAGCTTCATTGGCTAACGAAGAAATGATTGGAGCGCACAAACTAAAGACTTCAATTAGTGCATAGAAAAGACCAACAAATGAAGGGAAACACAAAAGCTTGTAACATATATAGCTCTATCAAAAATTCATCAAAGGAAATAGGCACAGAGGATGAAAAGCTTTATCCATAAAAAATGAATCCCCATCGATAGAACCTATCAAAGTCGAAACTTTCTCGTTGCATTTTTACTCATGAAGGCCACGACATCATTGGTGGTCAAAGAAATAAGGCAATCAAAAGCAATACCTACAAAATTTGAATCTCCATTGATGGCATCTATCCAAGTGAAGATCACTAGCTACATTTTATAAGTGTAAAAAAATGCAAAGAGACCATCAAGGCACACATGCAAGAGTCGTTGAAATCACGAGATAAATACAAATAAAATGCTATTTCATCTGCACACCCTTCACGTCTTATGCACAATTTATATAGTTTTAACACTCATGTCTTGGTGTCTTTTCATGTGTTAAACAATATTCAACTCATATCAAGTCGCGTCAAACACAATTTTTAATGTGTAGAACACATGCTAGAGTAATATACATTTCCAACAAATGTTCAATATGTGCTTCATAGATTGGCAATGGCCAACTCATCAACTGCTCCATCTAGTTAAAGCATATTCATTAAATCCCATGTATCACTAATACACCTACTCCAATAGTTTGAGAAGATACATCACTTGACACAACCTTAGAGCATCCGTCTAATTCTACTTTAACGTTACTAGACCACACTCCATCTTAAATGCTTCCAATAAACCTGCCCCAATAGTTTGTAGGAAAAAATTACCTGCCATAAGAGTTGACGTACCACACATTCTTCCTATGAAAAAGAATGATATACGTTTGATATAAAAGGTACACAAACTATCATTTAATTGAACCAATAAGCTGCTATATTTAACAAAAATCATAGAAAATTGACTGTTAAGTCGTCATTTCTATGTGATCTAGAACCCTATGAGCCACATATTATTAGGCCACCAATGTCTAACCACTTGGCCATATTAATCACAATGATTTACAAGGTATCATAAATGGATTATTTTTTAAAACACTTAATCATTTCATTTGAACCATCATCATCATTTGTACACATCAACACTATCATTAGCATTTAACCTCAATGGCATTCCCGTATTCATTTGTGCTACAAAAAAATAGCATTAATAATGGCAAATATGTTGTAATTATTTATCAAAATTACCTGTCATTTGAGTATGTTTATGATGACTATGTTTTATTTCGTGTTCAATATTCCCCACAACAACATTCGAATATTATATGTTACATAAGAGAATTGGCCCACGTTGTCAATGTTTAAAATTGCACGGTTGGGTATTTAAGCATTTTTCATTTGTCAGGCGGGTAAAACTTCAAGGTAGTCTACGGGCATAAAGCTCACGATTCGTAAATTAAATAACTCAGAATAATGGGATAAAAATAATACACAAATAATATAACGTATGTGTGTGTGTATTAAAGAAAGAAATTGCCATTCGAGCATGATAAAAAATAATAAATTACATTTATAGACCACAAAATATCATATAACTTATACAAAATAATAATATAAAATAAACTTCAGAATATCAAATCATTAAATAAATACAAAACAGGACTTGAAAGTAATATAAAATATTAAAGATAATATAATTTAACATAATAGACTTCTCTCACTCTTATTATCTGACCAATATAATAGCATCCATATATATAAATAAGAACAATAATAAATAATCAAAACCCAAAAAAATAGGCGATGTTGGAGATAATAGGAGCAGCTTACAACAACAACCACAGAAGGGTCAGTCTGCGGTGGTCGCGGTGGGGGTGGTAGTAGGAGCAATCGAAGAGAGAGACGACAGCAGGACCAGTACACCTTAGTGCTTCAATAGGAGCAACAGGCAACTACAACAGAAAAAGGTGACTGTTGTAGTGGAAGCAACAAGTAGCGACGGAGATGTCAGCTACGAAAGCAACCAGTGGAGGTGAAAGCACTAATAGCAAAAGCAACAGACAATTATGTTGGGAAGCTTGACTGTGTAGAGGGGAACTCTTGTGCGTGAAAGTGCAGCTTTGATTCATATTTGAACCATATAATATAGCGGAAAAAAAACTAAGCACGAGAGGCGCACACCTCAGAAGAATTTTGACGAGGTGTGCCTCAACCATTATGAGGCATACACCTCGCCTGAGCCACTCGAGATGTATGCCTCAAAACAATTTTCATTAGAATTGCGCTGAGAAGGGCCACAAGCCGTGCCTTATATTGAGCAACTTTAAAAAATGCACATTATTATTACCTAAATCTTTATTTTTGTCGTTCTTAATCTTCATTTCGGTGTAATGACTTAGTTAAAAGCTCAAGGAATTATAAAGCTTTGTATTTGATAGGTTAAACAAGAAGCAGGAAATATATCACGCATTGTTGAGTACAACACAGGCTTGCCAACACCAATAAACACTCCATATTTGCATGTTGGGGGGTACTTGGAGCAAGATTCTACTGATGTTGCAGTTGACCACATCAATTCAACTCTATAGAGAACAATTATAAACAAGGCAGAGTTGATGCAAAACAATAAGAACTCTAAGTTTTATTTAATTATTGTTTCTACTTTTAAGCCTGATATAAGATTAATTAAAGTAATTTGAGATTTTAATAATAGTTAGTAATTATAAAATCAAAACTTTATTAGTCAATGGTAGTTGGTTAGAATGTTATAAAATGTGCATGTGCATGGAAAAGTGTAAGGCAATAGTCCATGCTCGCTTTCTCAAGGTGACCAACCAAAATTTGACAGTGATCGAGTATATTATAAGTGAGAAAACATAATACACAATTCAACTACTCATGAAAGGCTTGATTCAAAGAAAGTCAGTTCTATTGCACTCCAAGTCAACAACCACTAACCCTGCCACCTCAATAATTTAAAGTGCCACATTACCCTGCTTGCCTATTTAGTTGGATCAACCAACTTTTTTACTGCTATCCTTTGTTAATTTAAATTTTTAGTAAAAAAAAGACTTAAAAAGAATGTAAGCTTATGCATGAATTTTTTTTTTTGAAATAAAAATTTAATGTTGCTCTTCTTAAATCTTACTTCATGGCTTGATAAAAAGCTTGATGGCAAAAAATCATCTTAAATCTTTGATAAGAGTCACTTTTTTTCTTGCTCTTATTTATCTTGATATCATTTCATCTTCAGCACACTGTTCACACATTCACGAGCCAACATCCATCACCACTTCATCCAAATAAAAATTCTCTCTCTCACACACACAAACTCTCTCTAAATTTTACCCCCATCCTCAAACCCTCAAACATCCAAGCTCAATGTTTGAACTCCCTCAAACACATCTCATCCTCATTTCCACATTCTACCCTTCCCAGAAGTTCATAACCAAACCTGGAATCAATTTCGCAAACAAGGGCTATGGATCCTCCTTGCAAGGTGGACTATTCTTGATGCTCACTTCTTCACTCTCAAGCCACCAAACCTCCATTACCAAAATCAACACCACAACAATCTTCCAAACTCTCAGCTACCTTTCCAGGAAGACCTAGTTAAGCCTCTCCATCAACCTCTACACTAATCAAATTATTTCCAAAGAAAATCCTTTCTGGATCATTCCATAGTCCCATCAATTTCTCGCCCCAGCCAATCCCTCCAAATTAATCACCAAACCCTCTACCAACACGTGGAAAAATATCCCTCTCAATTATTACCACCACCTAAAAACATCCTCATCAAACATATTTTTCGGGAATATGTTCACACCAAGAGGTGATAAAATTAAAGAAATAAGCTAAAGCGATCTAAAGATATAATAGACCTTACAGTCTCACAAGAACAGGATTATCTAATCATGGAAGCTATGTTAACATGAGTGAAAGAGATCTAAAAGATAAAAGAAAACATGCATAGAAATTTCTCAAAGAGCAATTCATTATACAAGAAAAAAGAGAAAATCTTAGGTCATAACAATAAAAATGACATCATAAATATCTTAAAAGACTAAGATATATAATTTAAAATAAAAACAAAAATATCCTTTAGTCTAAATTCAAATTAATCCTATCATCAAATTTAGTTTTAAAATAATAATCATAATCAAATAATTATATTTTTAATACATGAATAAGATCTAACTTCATTGACTTAAGTTTGGACTAAATGTAGATTTGGGTCGAACATATTCAAATTAATTAAAGAGTAATTAGGATAAATAAATGTCTAAAGTTATTTCATCCAAAAGATTAACAGAAACAGACGCAACCTCCCAACATTTTTGTTTGCCCACAGTGTTATCTTTCAAAATTTTAGCTTAGAGGATCCATCATAATAACCAAGTATGATTCAAAAAACTTAATAGTAATCAAGAAACAATAAGAGAATTAGTTAGCGCCATACAATTAATCCACCATGTAATTTGTTCCAAAGATAACATTCACCAAAGATATAAAAGCAATGAACTAATAGCTTTTAACATAGTTCAAGTTTCTTCTACAACTTAATGTCAACAAAATTATAACACACAAAATTCTAGTACTAATGTCCTCAAATATGCCATTGACCGTTCGACATATTTAAGAAAATAAAATGCAATTTTTTTAGTTGAGCAAAGTTTTCAATATCTTAGTAAGTAAAAATTCTGAGTTTTGCTTGGCTTTACAATTAATTTGCCAATCAATGATACATTAAGGTGGAGAATTAAAAGAAAGAAATGATTGAAACTTTTATAGCCAAAAGAGTCATCATGATCATTATACTAATTCAAATTTAGGGTTGTCCATAAGCCTAATAAATAGAAGACTTAAAAAGCAAAGCAGGAAACAGTTTTTATATCATCTTTCCTAAATAATGGTACTTTTCTCAACCATGGCTCAGGCATGCAGTGATGAAGAAAGTCAATGGCATAGTTATGTTCCACTACTTTTAAATGATAATTTTATCAAAACCATAATAATATCAATAACTTCACAGATTGACTCTAACAAGCTCCATAACTCATTTTTGACCGGCTTTCAACGACATCCAGATAAGATGAAAGATTAATTTGTTTCAGTTGTTTTTGGGGTGTGTTGCGTTGTATTTTTTCTCTGTTGGAAAGAGGACCCTTTTTTTCTTTTCTTTGTTTGGGTTGTAGGGTGTGTGTATGGGACCTCTTTCTCGGTTTTGTACTTCTTTATTTTTGGAATAAAATGAGAGCTGTATAATGCTCTTTTACCAAAAAAATAATAATAATAATATTTTTGCTTATTAATGCATGATGAACATACAATATCTTAATAATATAATGCTCTTTTCGGTTAATTTTGGATGAAAACATGCAACTTTAGCACTCTTGAAAATACAAGTAAATGGATTAACTAAAATAATATCAGAAATAAAGCTTACAAGATGGCTGTGACACCAACCGAGTCCCTCCTGCACCAGCACCAGCACCAGCAAGACTATCCTCTTCTTCTTTAAGATACTCTTCATCTTCCTCCTCCTCAGTTAGTTTTGAAGCATGGCGGCCACTATGAAAGTAGTAAAAATGTATACAGAAAAATTAATAGTAGAACAGTTGGTCTATGCTTTAATATCAGAGATAAACCAAGGTAGCAAGTACACATTTTCTGCCCTTTTTTCATCAATATCTATGAATAGTTTCCAAAAAAAAGTTCTTGAAAAAACTTAAAACAGAATTAAACTAAAAGTATAAAGGTTGGCTTCAAAATTAGTAGCTTAGACAAGCAAAGCTGGTCACCAAGCATTTTTTAAGATCCTTTCGTTAATACAAAAGAATAGTTTCCTAAAAGTTCTCTAATGTTTATCTATCTTCAAAAAATGAATGTAAACAATATTACCGTCCTCCTAGTTTTTTTGGAGATGCAGATTGACTTCCATTAGCAAAATGAGCAAATATTTCAGTCTGTTGGAGGAGATACTTCAGCCGCCCCTTCCCTTTATTATTCTGCCAATGGATATGATATCAATAAATATAGAAAAAAAAGCATTGAATACAACAAAAACAAGCAACAGAAGCAAACAAGTTTATATCTTCAATTTTCTCATTCGCTAGTACTGATTGAGCATGTGACAAAATGCTTTAAAATTGTTATCAATAGAAAGAGCTATAGAAGATGTGTGCATGGACTCAAACAAGAGCAAATCAAATAAATTATTTAGACTACTCCGGCAGAGCAAACCAACCATGTCAGCATCAATGGCTGCATTTTGTGCACTCAAAATCTCTTTAACTTTTTGCTTCTTCAACCTTTGCAATTCCCTAAGACGAGCCTTTTCACGTCTGCCAACCTCATTGTTCAAGGATTCTTCCTCGACCTGGAAACAAGTTAATCAAGGATCACATGTCCTAAAAAGTTTATCAAAAGTCAATTACACAAAGAGAGAAGGTGATAAAATATCATACAAACAAAATGCTAGGTTTTAGTACAAAAACATGCCGTGTAGTTTGACAAGTACAAAAATAAATGCAGTTGCAGAAAAAGCTAGGCAAATAAAGCATCATTTGTTCACGGAATGGCGTTCACAAGTAGACTTGGCACATCCATTTGCCCACATCTATATCAAACAAAAATGCATCATTAAAAATAACTGAAAGGGAATGATGACAAGAGAAAACCACAGTTATGGGTGCAATATAGCAGATAGTTGGAATCATAACTTAAAATAGCGTGAACAGAACCAAAACATTTTTCTCTTATTTGGGCTTTGAAGCATAAAATAATCACCCAAAATAATAATAATAATAATAATAAACAACAGTAGCTAGGAATGAATTATTGGCCCGACTACATCAATTAATTAGAATAATAAGTTCATGCATCCAATGAGAGCGAAATCTCCAAATTACTGCTAGACACAAAACAGTCCATTTGCCGACAAAGTACAGCCTTCAAAAATGAATTGCGGCATCAAGAAACAAAGAATCATACTGAAACACAACTTCGACTCCCTTCCTCGCAGTTACAACCATGAACACATCTCGACCAAGATATAAACGAGTAAAACAAGCCACTCACGCAAGTTTTGCTTCTTCAATTTTGCTCCAACAGAACGATATATCAAAACCAAATATCAAATAGCCAAGCAAAAAATACAGTAATCCGCAGATAACTGACTAAGCCTTAGAAATCTGCACAAAAACCTAGCATGGAACAGTCCATCACGGCCAAAAAACCAACCAGCCTAAACCATACCTCATCCTCACCGTCGGTCCCGTCAGCAGCCGCGTCATCGTCCGTTGAATGAGAATTATCCTCCTCGTCAGGGCTCGCGGTCCTCCCCACCGCTTCGAGCTCCTCCTCGTCTTCCGCCGTCACGGCGTCTTGCATCCCTTCCGCTTCCGAGGAGGAGAGAGAGGCACTAGAGGTCTCCTCCTCCGATATATCCGAAGGATTCCTCGGCCTCGCCATCGCTGGTCCGAGAATCACGGATCAACTGCGAGAGCTTTCTTCAGAAGGGATCGGAGCCCGGAGACTCCAGTCCTACTCCCAGACCACACCAGAATGAGAAAGGTGATTTCTGGCTTAATTATGGACTACTGGTGCTCCATGACTTTAGGCTTGCAGCTACATATGTAGTGTGGTAGATAGACAAATCGGGATTCGCTACACAAAGGGCCATACGATGTTAGAGAAGGGCAGCTTACGGACGTCCTCCAAGCCGCCAAATGTTTTCGCTTTCCCGCGCTACAGTATGGCCAGCTCCAAAAATTGTTTTGCAATAGATAGGTCGAGGTCCATCACATTAAAAGTATTATGTATTTTGTCATTCGAGATTAAAAGGTTACGCCCACATCACACATTTGTACTTGCCAGTGCAGCAAGAAAGCCCATCCGGGCCCAGACTTGTTTCTGAACTTAGGCTCCGTTTGGAGTAGCTTATAAGTGTGGTGGCTTTTTTAAAAATGTCACAGCAGTGTTTTGTTTTCTCTTATCGGATCTTATTGGAAAACTAAGTTTATATTTTGTGTTGCACGCGGCCCATAAAGGGACTCATGTTGGCCGCTTTTTCGATCGCATTTCATTCTACGAATTACCCCCGTGACTCCATGAACCTGCTTTGTCGTTCGCATCTCGCTCGGTGAGGAAACCTTAAGCGCTCCTCTCTGTTCGCGCCCCTCATCCTCTGCATTTATGGCCCGTGACCCTCTGCATTCGCCCATCATCCTTCATTCGGCATCTCACTCTCCATATTAGCTCCCCGTTTTTTCTTCGACGCTCTGAAGAGGTATATGTCTCCTCTTCTTCATTCGCCCCTCATCCTCTTCATTTGGCATTGGGAGTTTTTTGGCACTGGAATCCCGACAGTGTTAGGGTTCCTCTGATGGCACCGGAATCCCAATTTGAAGTTTGTTTTGGTTTCTTTTTGTCAGTTGAGTTGTTGAATGATCCATTTATTGATTCTTAAAGATGAATGTGTTATGTTTTTGATTTTACCTGATTAATGGATTCGGGTTGCTTTGTCTGTTGGGGACAGAAAGCTTTTTTTTCTTTCTTTCTTTTGATTTCAAACTGAGGACTTATTTTCTTACTTGAAGTTAGAAAACATGCTATTGTTAAGAGATAAATTTGTAAGATCCTGCACTTATAATTTTATTGTCACATAGCAGCTCCTCATAGCTTAAATGTAAAAATTGAAGTTTAAATGTTAGATATGTAAATACATAAGAATTGAGTGGTATGCATATAAATCTTTCTTTTAGAGAAGTGAAGCGTGTGAAGGCAAGTCGTTCCTTTTATGCAGCAATTTGGTTTGGCTTTCCCAGCTAGCTCTAATCTTAATTGTGTCATTGGGATTTTGATGTTAAATTTCCCAGCTAGCTCTAATCTTAATTTTTTTTTAATTAACTTTTGCTTATAAAATTTATTTATGTTCTTATTATTTGACAAACTAGAACTTTCTCCTGTGATACTTTGTATGACTGCTATATGCTTCATATTTTTGTTTGCAAATGGGAATGAGTGTTGGCGATATTACTGGAGTCGTGGGAGAGAAGCAAGTGTTAATTTTTTTCATTGGTAGGTACTTGTATGCGGCAATTTGGTTTTGCTTTCCTAGCTAGCTCTAACCTTAATTATCTCATTAGGATTTGGTGATGTCTTTAAAAGCAGTCAAAACAACTTTCAGCTATTTTTGGTGCTTTTAAAATAACCAAACTTTGATCAAATAATCATCACATTTTCTTTCAAATCAAAACATGTGTGGAGCTTATGTCTCTCTTCGTGTTAATTCTTTTAAGTTATTCTTTTTACAGCTTATATAACGCTGCAATATGGGAAGTTCTAGTAATAATGCATGTGTGGAATTCAACGGTCAAACATTTACTTAAAATGTGACCCACGTTGCTTGTAGAACTACTCAATTAATTTGTATGAACTATTTTTATTCATTGTGTCCTTATTCTATAAAATTTTGCTTGAACTGCTATTGTTAATTCAGGCAATTATAATAATATCATTGCCTTCTCCTGAGGGTTTTGATGGAAATGATGATTTCACATACCTTTCTCCTAAAAGATCTACTTGCATTATATGTTTTACGTAAAAAATATTCTTAATTTGTATTCACATGTCTTTTGGGAACATTTCATGTTATAAAATAAATATTTTGTGCTAATCCATTTACCTGATTGTACGCAATAAGTAAAGGTAAAGATATTGGATCATCGGCCATGTGGGATAGAAATGTCACAATTATATATTGTGATCTCTGTGTGAAGAAGGTTGAGCTTGAAAATAGGTCAACAATATATTTTAATAAAGAAGGTTGGCAAAATGCGGTGGTTAAATTCAATGAACTTACTGGAAGGGATTACGATTGGACGAAACTGAAAAACAAATGGTATCCATTAAAAAATAATTGGAAAATATGGAAGGAACTCAAAAGTGGATCAATGGGTTTGGGTTGGGATCCAATAAAATGAACATCTGATGCACCAGATCAATTGTGAACTGAGAAACTAGAGGTAGGTAAATATGTAACATCACTTCATCTTATATTAAAAGCTTTTAATTCCTTTTGCATGAAACTTTCTAATGGCTCATACATAGCATAACATGGCATGTGCATCATCACATAGCCATACCAAAGTCAATATTTGCCAAATTGGGCAAGGGGAGGTGACCCTTCCCTTCTCCCTTCTTATCAAATTTCTCTCACTCTTAAACTATCAAATCTCCTCCCTAAACGTCAAAACCAGCCATCTAAGCTCACCCAAACCTCTCCATGGACTTCAAGACCAGCTCCAATCACTTTGGGCAAAGATCTAGCCTTTGGACCATGGGCTAAACCCAAGTTATCCTCACCTAACCCAAATCCCAAGTATCCATTAAATCTCTACCCTAAAGCCATCAAATACTCAAATTGATTCCACCACTCAACCTCTCTGGCATCACTTGACTTTTGCCTGACTTGACCTTGGCCGGTCGGCCATCTCAGTCTCCGGAAAACACCAGGCCGAGAGGCTTAGGTGGATTCAAAAATTCAAAATCAATTTGCTGAGCTGTCCCATTCCAATTGGACTCCATGGCTCTTCTTCTTCTCCTCAGAGCGGTGATCCCGACCCTTAATTGCCCACAGGAAGCCCACCGACCCTGCCTATTTAAACACCACACCTCTCGGCCATGAAAGAGGCTGAACCTAACCTTAAGGAAACTCTGCCAAAATCACTCCAGAACTCCTCCTAGCCAAGAGAAGCACATCCCCACTGTTCTCCTGCCCTGAATTCCCCCAGCTGAGCCCAATTTCTCAGCTAAAAATTAGACCAGAAACAGGACACTCCCCAATTCTTCACCAAATCCAAATTAACTCCTCTCACACCTTCACCAGAGGTAGAGAAGGAGTTCCCCAGTGAAAACCCCCTCCCCAGGCCATCCAGTTGTTCCAGCCTCCAAGCTTTATGATCGGGCCTGGTGGAAATCAAGTCCAGGCATTTCACCACAGCTCCAGGCTTCATCCCTAGCCTCCTTGGACTCCAACGAACGTGCCTAGCATCTCTGATTGAGGCTTCACCTCTCAGAGCCAAGGTATGGACTCTTCCTTCCTCCCGAGCTTCTGTGAATTCTCCATTTAGTTTGGCTTAATTTCATGACATGTTAACCGTATGGATGTGTTCGTCTTCTCAAGACGAATCCATAGAGCATAAAACTCGAAAATCCATTGAGAATCGAGGGAGATATTAGGGTTAGAAGGTCAACGGTCACGAGTGCACACCAGTCAGAGACGATGATCGGCCGCCATCGGATTACACATGTATCGAACGAACGACTTAGATGGCATCAGACGATGGGATGGAACGTGAACCGCAGACCGCATGACAGCTAAGTCGGATGGCGGCACCGAACCAGAAGACGACGCGTGGAGTTCGATCCGCCGTAGGTTGACGCGGCGCCGACGTGGATAAGTAGGAAAATAGAATTTTCTGATTTAATTAAATAGCCAGAACTTAAAAAATTCATATCTTTGAATAGAAAAATCATAAAAATAAAAGAAAAATACTCTCTTGCTCAGTGAACAGAGGAGAATAATGTGAAAAAAGAATTGAGTTAATTTGATGAGTATTTTATTTTTAATTAATTATTTACTCAGTTTGGTATTTCAATTCTCCATTTGCATAGACATTTCACCATGCCATGAGACCATAGGGCCCTTGAAACCTCTGACTTGGGGAACATTCCCTGAATTTTTCAAGGTCAGAGGCCATCCCTATGACAAGTTATGTATTTTTCAAGTTCATGACACTGTTTTTGATATTTTAATTCCAAAAATTAGCATGTTGCTTAGAAAATTCTAGGAAAATTTGGTGAAGTTCCTTAGGACCAAAGGACCCTAGTATAATTATGGTTTGAGTTAATTCATTAAGGATAATCCTAATTGGCCTAATTACTCTAAATTGAACTTTAATTAAATAGAGTTAATCACACATTAAAATGACTTGAAAATAATTCTCCACTGATCTTTAGGATCAGGGGAACCTCACATGAAAATTTGAAGTCAATTGGAAATGTTTAACTCTATTAAATGGATCAATTAAGCCACATAATCAAAATTAAACTTTAAAAATTCATAACTCCAAAAATACATTTAAAAAATTCACCAAATTGATTTTGGGACTTCGTTGATATCAGAGGAGTCTAAGAAAAATAAAATTGAAATTTTCTAAAAATTTTCATTTTAAGCATATTTTAATAATTTTAATAATTAAAAAATAATAAAAATCACAAACATAATAAAAATCATAAAAATGTCATATTTGGTCCCCTAATCACTTAGGAACCAATCAAATATTTTTCCTAAGTCTCTAGGTTAAGATATTTAATTTCAAAGCCTTAAAACAATTTTTGAATTAAAAAAATGTATTTTCTAGCCTTCCCACTAAATTAATTCTAATAAAAAAAAATCATAAAAATATAAAATTTTTTTGTCTAACTTTCTTGAGGTCAGAGAGATTTTTGAAAAATATAAAATCCATTTTTCAACTTTTATTTTATTTTATAATTAATTAACACTCCAAAACTTAAAATAATTATAATAAATAAAACATAATTCAAAAAATCACCAAAATTGGTCCAAGTGGTCCTCTGGTCATTAGAAATATCCCATAATTTTGTTAAGGATAAAAACTTTACCTTGGTCATGTTGGTAAATTTTCTTTGAAAAACCCTTATTTTCCATTAAAAATAATTATATAAATAAATTAAATTTAGAAAAATCACATTTTCTCCTCTAATATCTTAATTGATATGTGAATGAAGTGGCATAAAAATTTTAAGTTCATTTAAGCTTAATTTAATGAGTTATAAAATAACTAAGCTTAAAGGGGCATAAAGGTAATTAAAAGATTTTAACACCTAATTAAAACTTTAGGTTTAATCAAAATGGGGGTAAAATATCTGATTTTAATTTTCTCTTAGATGATTGAAACTTTGGGAAATCAAAGGGTAGGAACCCATTAATCACTTTAATAAAAAAAATGAAACTTTAATTAATTAAATAATTTAAATTTTGGAAAATTAATTAAAATTGGATTATTAAAATGGGGATATAATTTAAGAGGACACTGATTCTTTAATTTAAAAATCCCTAAATAAATCACTTAATAATATTTAACTCTTTAACTTAAAAGGATAATTAGAATTAATAATTAAATGATTAAAAGTAAATAATTCTTAATTTAATTAAAACCTACATCATTAAATAATTTAATAATTGATTAAAGCCAAAAATGTTAAATAATTAAAAAGTAAATTAAAATATTTGAAACTAATTTAAAATCATTTCAAAACAAACTTAAATCAAATTTGCAAATTTTAAATAATTTTAAGACAACTTAACTTAAAACATAATGTAAAAATTAAATTAATTAATATAATTAATCCAAATTAAATCTTCAAAATTTAATAAATAATTTGAACACCTCTTTTGACCTAAGTTAATCTGAAAAATTAAATTAAAATAAAATATTGATATCATTTATAAAAGGTTTAACTTAAATGAATCAAACATCATTTCAAACTTAAAATCATTGATTAAAATTTCATAATTAAATCACATTAAAAGTAAATCGTCAACTTTAACTTCAAATCATTAAAATCTTTAACAAATTAACTTGCCCCTGAAAGCTTTAAATTATTATAACTATTAAATGAAGCGTTAAGTGAAATGTCACTTCACTCATAGGATAATCAAATATCTTAGTTCACTGAGCAAGGGAACAAAACTTAACTAAACCCTTGGATGATTAATTCACCTGTGTAATTAAATTCACTTGGACTCAAAACTGTCCCAGAGGTATTGAAAAGATGTTTAGGACTTGGTCTAAGTACTTCCTCAATACGATGGGTAGTTTTAAAGAACAATTGAACTTAATTGTTCTTTGGTGAAGAAAATCATCCTTAACCAAAATCAAGAACCTAGACGTCATAGGAAATGACTAGCTATAGGATTAGGATTATGGTAGACAACTAAAACCCTTCCTTTAGTCTTTACCTAGGTACTTTTTGAAATATTTAAATGCTTTAATATGTGTTTTAAAGTGTAGCTTGGAATGACGGGAAGACCCTCCAGGTGCGCTTTTATGTTATTGCAATTTACTTTATTGCATTTTCTTTACCTACACTGCGCTTTACTTTTCTTGCATGTTAAACAAGACTGTTGCATGAAAACCAAAAACTTTAGGATAGTCCCTGAACTGAAACCAAAATTAAATTAAAAGTCACTACAAGATAAAATCCACCGCCACAATATTCAAAATATAAAACAACTCAATTTAATCACAAACAAAACAACAAAACTACAACTTTAACTAAATTAAAACGTCTTGTTGGATGATCGGGAATACCTCGGATGATGTAACCTATGTGTTGCTAACGAGATTTCCCATGGTCTAAATGAAAGTGTGGAACTCATTCAGTTGAGTTTAGCAAATTCATCTGGACTAAGTGAATCTGATAAAAATAACAATGCCGAAAGGATGGAACCGTGGGATCTTAACCGGTGTTGTTATAAAACTTTAAGATTTCCCTAATAAAACATTAAAGACATTTGGATTTTAAGATTTCTCTAAACCAAAACACTTCTCTCATCTTTGATTTATGACTTCTAAAACTAAACATCTGCAACAACAAGGAGCTTGGAGCATAGTGGGCAGCACGGCCATCGTCATCAGCAAAACTCGGGTCTACATCAGCAAAACCTTTCTTAGAATTAAATAACCAAGCCATAGGATTTCAAGGTAGTTTGCCTAGTACAACATAAATCCTCAACTTTTCGTTAGGCATTTGCATGATCATGTTATGCAAATTAAGCCCTAACCGGTCTTAGAACTCGAGGTAGTCGTTCGGTACGACATAAACCCTCACATCTTCGAGGCTACTTGTGTGATTATATCATACAAGCATAAGTCCTAATTAATTAAAATTGGAGAGATTGAAACATTAAATAAACTCACAAATTGAAGCCAAACAATAGGATAGTTTGGGAAGTTTCCAAGATTCTTCCTGGATCCTCAGCTTCTCCTACTTCTCTTCCTTTGGATTCTTGAAATAAACTGTTCCAAATTTGAGCTAACCCCTTTTGAAATTCCAAAATTCAATACTTTGAAATCCTTAAACTTTGAAATTTTTGAGAGCAAAACCACTGATCATTATCGAGAATTTTCTTAAATGATTCCCGTCATTTAAGATGTAATTAACTATAGGGGCTTGCCCTTATAGGGAACTTTAAGAACCCAGGTGATATAAACCCTGTTTAATTTCTTTATATTAAGCAGGAAAACTTGTCGGCTTATAAAACTGGTTTGCAGACCAAACAGATGTCACAAATCTTCTAGTTTATTTAATTGAGCCCCATCATCAAGCAGTGCATCTATTCCTCGGAACAGATACACAGTTTGTGATGCGGCGCTCGTTTATATAAACTATTTGGGATGTGAGATCGGTTTGATTTCATATCTTAAAATTTTTCAAACTTAAAATTATTTTCAAAATCAAATACTACTTTTCAAATTATATATTTAAATCAAATTTAAAATTCGCCGATATTTTTTGTAGGCGACCCCTTTTTAAAATCCAACACATAATCTAAAAATATGCCGACAAATGTAGGGATGCTCTCCCATAGCTATCTCTAGCCATGAAGCTTATCTCCATGGCATCATGAGACTGTTAGCTTCATCCCCAAGTAATCTCAAGCTTATCTAAGCTCAGCCATGGGCTCTCCATGGCTATGAATAGAGCCTAACCTGAGACCCCCCAAAGAAGAGAGAGATCAACCTACAGTCCTCAATCCCTGAGACACTTAAGACAAGTTTTGCTCTTTGAACCCTAAGGAATTGATCTCCCCTAGGTTTAACTAATGAAACCCACTGATCTGCCGTAAATTCACCCCCCAGTTGCAGGAAAATATTTGGGTTTGACAGAAACCTACTCTAAACCCCAAATTGACTCTTCTAAAAGCTTTTCTAAACTCTGAGAACAAATTCCCAATCAAACTTGGTCTTCCCCACAAGCCTTAACCTACTCCTCAATATTTTTTTTGAAACCGTGATCCTTTTTCATTTAACTTATACTCAAACCTAATTTCAACTCAAATTGAGTCAAGAGCAAGCTTGTTGAGCTCAAGGCGAAGATTTGGAGCCATTCCAATCAAAGTTCCATCCACTGAGGCCAAGGTATGGTGCTAAACCCTAATTTTGTCTTGAATTTCAGACATTATGAAGGAGATCTTCATTTCATGGCCAAAGAACCATATGATTATGTGCGCTGTGTTGAGATGATGCTAAGAAATAGGGAGATCTTAAGTTTAAACCATGAATGACTCTCGGTTCAACTACCTTTGGGATGATGAACATATGTCATCCTATTATGTGTATCAGAAATGGACCGACCTAATCGAGCCGGGCTGCGATTCTGTCCAAATGAAACAAACGAAATTGTGGCCCAGCTCAGCATCCACGTGGATCCTTTCGCGAATCAGGTAGCGCCACGTGCGTTTTCAATGGATCTGATGATCCAGTTAGATGCCATGCATATAAATAGGAAATTAAGGATTTTCTATTTATTTAAATACATAAAATGACAAAAAACATCAAAAATTCATATTTGGAAAAAGAAAAAACACAAAAAATATGAAAAACATACCCCAATATTCAGGAAGACAAGGAGAAAATTATAAAAACAAAATGTAGAATTAATTAGTTATATTTAATTTTTAATTAATTAGTTACTCTCTGGAGTAATATAATTATTAAAAATTATTTATTAACCCAAAAATTATGAAATTTTCATAGATTGATTCTCTCATCCTTAGGGACACTCTGTGATTTTTCCAAGTCTAGGAGAAGTCTCTAGCATGAGATATCCAATTTTTAACCTTGCTTTGTGATTATTTTCTAAAATAATTACACAAATTAGTAAATTGGAAAATAAAGTTTGAAAAGGATTAGTAATTTTAGGTTGATGAACTTGAACCTTAAAATGACATTTTATAACATCTGAAAAATTTGAAATGATTTTTTAGATTCTTAGGGCCAAATTTGTAAAATTAGGAAATTATAAATTAAACCCTAAAATTTCCTTTTTTTTCATAAAAAGGGATAATTAAGACTAACTAAGTCTTAATATCTAAGTTTAAACCACTTTAAAATTAAGATAAGTTCCTAAGTCCTAATTAGGTTATGTTTAATTTAAACCTTTAAAAATCCTAATTAAGATAATCACCTTAAACCTTAATAACATTAGGTTAAAGTCAAATTAAACCACAATTAGGTCTAACCCCTAATTAGACCTAATTAATCACTTAAAACCTTAATAACATTAGGTATAAGTCAAATTAAACCCTTATTTGGTCTAAACCCTAATTAGACCGAATCAATCACCTTAAGCCTTAATAACATTAGGTTTAAGTCAAATTAAACCCTAATTAGGTCTAATCCCTCATTAGACCTAACTAATCACCTTAAACCTTAATAATGTTAGGTTTAAGTCAGATTAAACCCTAATTAGGTCTAACCCGTCATTAGAACTAGTTCATCGCCTTAAACCTTAATACTATTAGGTTTAAGTCAGATTAAACCCTAATTAGGTCTAACCCCTCATTAGACCTAATTAATTACCTTAAACCTTAATTACATTAGGTTTAAGTCAAAATAAACCCTAATTAGGTCTAACCCCTCATTAGACCTAATTAATCACCTTAAACCTTAATAACATTAGGTTTAAGTAAAATTAAACCCTAATTAGGTCTAACCCTTCATTAGACCTAATTAATCATCTTAATAACATTAGGTTTAAGTCAAATTAAACCCTAATTTGGTTTAACTGCTCATTAGACCCAATTAATTACCTTAAACCTTAATTACATTAGGTTTAAGTCAAAATAAACCCTAATTTGGTCTAATTAAACCAATTAAAACTTACCTAAATAAGGTTTAATTAATCTTAAACCCTAATTAGGTCTAACTAATCCAATTAAACCTTACCTAAATAAGGTTTAATTAATCATAAACTTTAATTAGAACTAACCCTAATTAGGTCTAATTAAACCAATTAAACCTTACTTAAATAAGTTTTAATTAATCTTAAACCCTAATTCGACGTAACTTTAATCAGATCTAATTAATCCAATTAAACCTTGCCTAAATATCATTTAATTAATGTTAAAATTTAATTAGACCTAACCCTAATTAGGTCTAATTAAACCAATTAAAACTTACCTAAATAAGGTTTAATTAATCTTAAACCCTAATTAGACCTAAACCTAATTAGGTTGAATTAAACTTTTAAAACCTTACCTAAATAAGGTTTAATTAAGCATAAACCCTAATTAGACCTAACCCTAATTAGGTCTAATTAATCCAATTAAACTTTACCTAAATAAGGTTTAATTAATCCAAAACCCCAATTAAACCTAACTCTAATTAGGTCTAATTAAATCAATTTACCTTATCTAAATAAGGTTTAATTAATCCTTAATCCTTGTTAAACCTAACCTTAATTAGTTCTAATTAATCCAATTAAACCTTACCTAAATTAGGTTTAATTAACCATAAAACTTAATTAAGTCTAACCCTAATAAGACTTAATTAACCCTTAAGCTTTACATACATTAAGCTTAAGTAATTTTAAACCCAAAATAAGTCTATCTCTAATTAGATTTAAAACAAAACTATAACTTAGGTTTAACCCAAAGCGAACCCAAGTTAATCAAACCTTTAGGCTCAATCTACATTGAACCTAAAACAAAAATATAACTTAGGTTCAACCCAACTTGAACCCAAGTTAATCAAACCTTTAGGTCCAATCTACATTGAACCTAAAAGAAAACTATAACTTAAGTTCAACTTAACTTGAACCTAAGTTAATCAAATCTGTAGGTTCAATCTACATTGAACCTAAATCAAAACTAAACTTAGGTTCAACCCAAATGTACCCAAGTTACTCAAATCTTCAGGTTCAATATACATTGAACCTAAAACAAAACTATAACTTATGTTTAATCTAACTTGAACCGTAGATAATCAAATCTTTTTGTTCAACCTATATTGAACATAAATCAAACTATAACTTAGGTTCAACCCAACTTGAACCCAAGTTAGTCAAATCTTTAGGCTCAATCTACATTGAACCTAAAACAAAACTATAACTTAGGTTCAACCCAACTTGAAACCAAGTTAATCAAACTGTTAAGTCCAATCTACATTGAACCTAAAACAAAACTATAACTTAGGTTCAACCTAACTTGAACCCAAGTTAATAAAATCTCTAAGTTCAATCTACAATGAACCTAAAACAAAACTATAACTTTGGTTTAACCCAACTTGAACTGAAGTTAATCAAATCTTTAGTTTCAATCTACATCGAACCTAAAACAAAATTATAACTTAGAGTTCACTTTAACTTGAACCCAAGTTAATCAATTCTTTAGATTCAACCTATATTGAACCTAAAATAAATTATAACTTAGGTTTAACCTAACTTGAACTTACGTTCATCAAATATTTAAATTCAACCTATATTGAACCTAAATCAAACCTAACCTTAGGTTCAACCCAACTTGAACTTAAGTTAATCAAACTTTAGGTTCATCCTACATTGAACCTATATCAAAACTATAACTTAGGATCAGCCCAACTTGAACCCAAGCTAATCAAACTTTAGGTTCAACCTACATTAAACTTAAATCAAACCTAGACTTAGGCTCAACACAACTTGAAACCAAGTTAATCAAACCTTTAGGTTCAACCTATATTGAACCTATGCCAACCTATACTTTAGGTTTAATCCAAATTGAACCTAAGTCAAAAAGACATTATAGGTTCAACCAATATCAAACCTTAGTCAAAAAGACATGATAGGTTTAATCTACATTGAACCTAAAACTTAGATTCAACCCAAACAAACTTTAGGTTTTATTCAGATTGAACCATAAGGAATCACACATTCGATTAAATCTAAGACATATTAAACTTTAG
This sequence comes from Papilionanthe hookeriana x Papilionanthe teres, assembly GCA_022702705.1. Lineage (NCBI taxonomy): Eukaryota > Viridiplantae > Streptophyta > Magnoliopsida > Asparagales > Orchidaceae > Papilionanthe > Papilionanthe hookeriana x Papilionanthe teres. The sequence goes on along the minus strand of CM040429.1, from coordinate 136,613,273 downwards.
ATTTTATCTAAATTGAATCTAAATGAATCAAACCTTAGATTCTACCTAAATTTAATTTAAGTTGTACCAACCCATTTAAGTTAGGTTCAAATTCAGATTGAAACTAAGAGACAATATACCTTAGATTCTAATTAAATCTAAGTTATATTAAATTTTACCTAAATCATTTATGTTTTATGTTTTATGTTTTACTTAAATAAATTTGGTTCTATCGACATTGAACCTAAACCATTTTACACATTAGATTCTACCTAAATTGAAACTAAATTACTTAATATTAAAACTTAGATTCTATTGAATCTAACATCATCTTATTTTAGGTTCTATCTAAATTAAACCTAAAACATTTTATAACCTCAAACTTAATGATCTTGATCGGATAATTCAAAATGAAATAAATGACAGAATAATTGAATTTAATCAGTTAATAAATCATAAATAACCTAAAATATTTCAACATTTAAAATCCGACTAAAGACATTAACACTTAAATGAAACACTAATCAATAAAGATCACTGAAAGAAACTTGAAACAATAATATGTTTTGATCTACAAAGGTTTCTTGGACGATTGTTGACAAGAGTCTTCCGATACTAGTTTAAACACCTTTTGGACTAAGTAAATTGATACATCCAACGACCTTGGGATGACGAAGCCATGGACATCTTGACCGGTTTGTCTAAAAATTAAAATTTAACCAAATAAAGCAACAATTTAAGAAATCAAATCGTTATAAACCTGACACTATTTTCCTTGCAGATTGAACTTTGTATGTTATTAGGGTGTGCTTACTCTATTTTGCAGGATGAGATTCTGAAGACGGGGTAACAAACATTAAAACAAAACCAAAACAACAAAAAACAATAAACTACAAAACAAAACAACAACAAAATCAAAATCAAACAAAGACAACATGAAAAATAAAACAAAAAAAAATAAACCAAAACGACAAAAATATAAAACAAAACAATGACATTAAAATGAAACAAAACCAAAATGACAATAAAATAAAACAAAATAAAACTGAAACTTTAGGGTAGTTCGTCACACTTAGAAACATATTAACCCTTGGCGTTTCTTTTCTTAATCTTAAATACTTAAAATTTCTTAGAGAATAAATTTTAACGTTAATCAAGACTTTTCTTAGACAATCATAATTATCTAAGATGTAATTAACTATAGGAGCTTGCTCTTATAGTAGAATAAAAAACTCAGAATAGGTATCATACCTAAAATCTTTGGTTACTAGATTTTCCATATGGTCGTCCTTATACAGAAATCTCCAGCATTAGACATTTTAGAGTTTTGTCTATAATGTTCACCACGATCCCGAAATTTTCTTTTTCAAACTTTTTATATTTTAATCAGCCCTTTTCTTTCTTCTCCAAGTTTCTTAGTATCCAAGGATCCTCTACATGATCTAAAAGAATAAGATTACTTGGAGATTAGGGCAATGTAATAGATTAACAGAGTGAAGACTCCTCAACCTCTAAAATGACATTGACAGACATTCTGACATTCATAACAACATGAGAGAATTGACAGCTACTGATGCGACTCCGGCATGTGCTATTTTTCTGCTTGTTTTATGTTACTATGTATGCGCACACACTAGAGATTCTATACAAGTATAAGTATCATATTAAGTAATATAGGGCTCTAATGGAGTCCCATTTATCGATCCCACAGGGAAGCGAGGTAAGAGGTCCTTAGTGAAAGTTCTAGTCTACAACTTTTAGGCCTTAGACTGGAATGTCAATTAAAATGGCGTTTTATCTAGCAACTACTCCTAAATGCAGATGATTATAAGTAAGGTTTACTAAATGCAAACATTACTTCTAAATATAACCCCTTCTAGATAAATTGGTTTGGAGAATTTTGAGATAATAAAATCAACTATTCTTATGTAATGAATTTGATAATGTAAAGAAATGAGATGCATTAAATATTGTATGTGCCAAACAAGAGCAATCCTATTCTTTACCCTCTTCCTAGTGCATAAAGAACATCAGCAAATCTTAGGTTTAGTCCCTAAATCCATGGTTAGGTCGGGAGGATACCGGTTCTCACTCAAGCTCCCACTTCCCTTTGACTGAAGGCTAACTCTTGCTTTAGTTTCCAAACAATAGGACCAAATTGGGGATTTTAGTCTGTCACCCTAAAACCTCCAATTCTTCGCCCATCAAAGTATATTTCTCTATTTATCTGCACTTAACCCCCATAAACTTCCCCATCCATGGAATTTGATTGTGGTTCCACTTTGTTAAGAATTGCATCGCCCTCTCGGGTCAATGCAATTACAATGAATTTTAACAAAACAACGAGCCCTTATTGTAATGTAAATGAAGTGCAAGTAAAAACCATCACAATTATAATTAAAACATCTTTTAGCAAGTATCCCAATATCCTAATCATGAATCCTACTGATTGCAAAAGAAAAGTAGAATGAAAACAATGACATAATTTTCTTATGCCACTATTTCCAAAGAATGAGAAAGAGGAAGAAAGATACATCAGAAAGCATGAAGAAAACACAATGAAAACTTCATTAAACCAAAACAAATCCACTATGTAAGTGTTTACAAAATCATAAGATAATGAAGAACAATACTTAGCTTTTTCCCTTTGAAAGAAAGATGAAGATCACTCCCATAAATTCTCCCGTCGATCCATGCAATACTAGAACATCTCCTTACAAATTCTCTCAAAATTTCCTCTCCAATCTCTCCAAAATGGTAAAAGTCTACATTTCTACTCTTAATTTAAGAACCGTAATCATTCTCCAAGATTTTTCTAACATTCCTCTCTTGTTTCTTTTCTTTTTTTAACTTAAATTCACCATTTTAAAGAATATGGATGAATTTCTAAGAGTTCCCTTAAGTACCCCTTCGAAAAAGCGTCCAAATACGTTGAATTTCATCCCAAAACTGCCAAAAGTCGGTCCATAGTCGTCCGGGGCACTGTCGGCGGGTTTGAGGGCGCTGTCGGTGAGCTTTTCGGTCATATTTTGGCCTTCTTGGGAAAATCCCACCATCGGCGGCCTCGAGGGCTCCAACAGTGGGCAGACTGCTACGCAGCTCCACCATTTTGCTCCGTTTGGCTCTGTTTTAGCTCCGATTCGCCCCGTTTCAGTTGCGTTGCGTTCGTAACAGATAGCCCTACAAAATAAGCATAAAAATAACATTTATTTAAAGTGTAATCTTATTCAAAAATATGCAAGAAGTGTAAAAGAGATTAAGCTTCGAAAGACTTATCAAAAGGTGTCAGGGTAAAATTTTATTTCTTGCTCGTTTTTGCTCCAAATTGCACCGTTTTTTCTTCTTTTTCTCTAAAAGTCATTTCTTATACCTAAAACCAGAAAAGCATACAAAATACCTTCCTTTTAAAGTGTAATAACACCTAAAATGAGTAAAATCATATAGCAAAAAACATATATTTTTAGGCGGGTCAAAATCCCCCAATTTTAACTGTTACTTGTCCTCAAGTAACACTATAACTTCAAAAATAAAATTTGTTGACTTGTGGTTGTGGGTTTCAATAGAGTTTCCTATAATTTCATCTCAGAAATGTTATAGTATAACATAGGAGAAATTCTAGTAAATCAACCTACGACTAGAGTATAAGAATATCTCATATTCAACTTAGGAAATTATTGAAAATTGTCAAACTAAAAATTCATAGATAGTATAAAAATGGAATTTAAGCTCCTTATCTATACTAATTTAACCAATAGCTTTTGAAATAAGATTAAGCTTAGGAATGTTTTTAAATTTTTTCATTTAAAAAGATTCAAGAGAAACCAATTTTTGATTAGGCTTCTCCTCAAGCTTCTCCTCACTTATTTTCTTTTCTCTTTTTTTTTCGTTTCTTTCGAGATCATTTTTAATCCCTTTTTTTACTTTTTTTTTCTTTCGGGATCATTTTTAATCCTTTTTTTACCTTTTTTTATGTGAGAATTACTATATCTGGATAGACCTTTAATAATTTTGAATTTCACTATCCTCTCTCTAAAATTCAAAACTCAAAACTTTCCCCACTTTTTATAAGTGTAAGTATTAGTTTGAAAAAGGTTTCAATAAATGCTCAATTCTCATTAATTATAAATCTAAGAATTTTAGTTTTTCAAATATTGAACTCCTTTCTACCATAAATAGAAAAATCATTTTTCCAATGTTTCCTACAAAATATCTTAACTCTAGAATAGTTTCTTCGCTAAGGATTTCAACTAAGTTATATTTCTAATATTCCTAAAATTGAAATTATAGTAACCTAAAGGTAACACCACATACCACAAGTCATTTTAAAAGTGATATCAAATTAAATACAGGCTACTGAGGACAAATAAAGTTACATTTAAATTTTTTTTCTTCCCCCCAAACTTATATTATAAAATATTTTGCAATTAATTCCATAAAATGAGTAAAATCATAAAATGTTATAGGAAGAAAAAGTAAAGGTTGAATACTTACTACTACAACATCCTATCAAATTCATATACATGCCTAATCATGATAGAATGACTGTAGGAGAAAGTAAATCTAACCTAAAACATGCTTGCAATAAAATTACACTAAAAGGAAGTAATTTCACATTAAAATTATATTTTTCTTCCTAATTCCAAACTTATTTTTTTAATATATATAGCATTCAGTATAGAAAATATAAGCAGGAAGAAAAACAGTTTAGAAATTCTATCTACCATAAATGTCTATCAAATCCATTTGCAAGTATTCATTAGGACAGAACAATATGCAGTAGAAAGTAAATCTAAATTAATCATGCCAAAATGAAATTCACTCAATAAAAGTCTAACTAGCATAGCATGTATCAGCAAGGGAATATAAGAATGTTCTTCAATTATTATATAAAATTGTAACACAAAAATAAACACACATAAGATAAATGAGATTAATTCTTCCATTAACTCATCACATCACATTGATTTACTTCCAATTTCTAACGGAGTCACTACACTAATAAATTAGGTACTTTCAAATGATTTTATAAATTATAATCCCAAAGATAAGATTATCCCTGATAAATTGGTTTCTAGACACAAATTTCAAGCATAATCTAATCCCTATAACTAAGCACCTCTAACTGTTATAAAGATTGTGTAAGATCATCCACATGGTATTCGTCAAATAGGTTCGCGACTTCTACCTAATGAAAATAAAGTTGCAAAAAGGAAGTAACAAATTAAGATGGAACTATCAATGTTCAAAATTCATGATTTCTCTTGTAAAACTCAAGTCTGGGTGAGACCCAAGTCACAGTGGACTCGTTAATCCAACTACTACAAGAGATCAAGTCTAGCCATAATAAGAAGTTAAGGAATCACTTCCCTCAAGACACACAAATATCAAATCAAACAACTAACAATCCCAACATCTACCAATCAACAATCAAATTTATTTATCCACTATAAAGCAAATACAATACAACACTAACAATCATAACTCTCAAGCGCACTAAATCAAAGCACACTGAGAACTATGGGTTGCCTCCCATAAAGTGCTTGTTTTTACGTCGTGAACCAGAAAAATGATTCCACCTGGATCAAAATTCCATTTAAGTAATCATTGATCAATCGCCCAATCTTTTTCAGATCCAGGGATTCCTATAAAATCCTTAAATTGTAATTTTTCATTCAGCTCTTCCTTTTTAGATGGATTTATATCATTGTTCCTCATATTTCTTTCTAGATCCAAAATTCTCCTATTAATTTTTTGAATTTGCATATTAATATTATCCTTGAAATTTAAAAGAAATGGATCTTTATAAGATACTTTAATATGTCTCAAATTTTGGATCCGATTCTCTTTAGATAATTCAGATTCTGAATCAATATCTTCTATGTTACTCTTCTGTTTCAAGTTATATTCCAATTCTTCCCCTTTATAATTATAAAATTATGGAGGATCTATCTTAGTTGAAGAAATATGTTTTTCTAATTCCTTCGGAATTTCTTCCAATGGTCTTCCAATATCCTTATCCTCTTTTCTCAACACAAAGTTCTTTTAAAATATATCCTCAAATTCTCTTCCAAGTCCTAGTTCAATAATTTTATCTTGTTCATCTTTCATTTCAGGTTTTTCTTGTAATTGAGTCGCATCTAAAGATATAAAGACTGGTTGTGTAGATGAATTCCCTAAATAGATAGGCTTTAAAATTGTATGGGGTACATCCATCTTAAGCTCATGAGATTTTTCAACGGATGGAATTAAAAGTTTTCTATTTTTGGTAGCGTCCATCATTTCACACCACTACTGAACATACATACAGTTTTCTTTAAATAACGTTTTTGACTCATCATGAAAGTCTATTTCAATCTCATCTGTTAACTTAATCTCAAAACTTTCTTAGAAATGGTCTTTACTTAGATAATCAAATTCATCCATCCAAAAACATTCATCATCTTTTCTCTCAGCTGGATAGTTCATAGTCTTTAATACATTAAAAGTTACTTCATGGTCATTAATATTCATAGTCAACTCTTATTATTGCACATCTATCATAGCATATCCAGTAACAAGGAAAAGTCTCCCTAAAATAATTGGAATTTCTTTATCTTCCTCCATATCTAATACAATAAAGTCCAAAGGAAAGATAAATTTATACACTTTAACAAGCACGTCTTCTATAACTCTTTTTGGATAAATGATAGATCGATCAGCTAACAGAAGGGTTACAGTTGTGGGAGAAATATCGACTAAACCTAACCTTCTAAATATAGATAGAGGCATCACATTAATGCTCACTCCTAAATCACATAAAGCTTTTCCACATAATCTTTTTCCAATTGCACAAGGAATTGTAAAGCTACAAGGATCTTTAAATTTTTAAGGAAAATTTTTCTGAAGTATAGAGTTGCACTCCTCACTTAGTGCAACTGTCTCGTAATACTCAAATTTTCTTTTCTTGTTTAATATCTCCTTCATAAACTTTGCATAACTTGGCATCTGTTCCAAAGCTTCAGTGAAAGGAATATTTATGTTTAACTTCTTAAGTACTTTCATGAACTTTAAAATTTTTTTATCCAACTCATGCTGTCTAAGTCTTTGAGGAAATGGAGTTGGTGGTCTTTCCAAACTGATTTTAGTTGGAGATATTAATTTTTCCAGATTCTTAGAAACATATTCTTCAGGTCTTTTAGTTTCCTTTGTTTCTCTCACAATATCTTTCTCTTTTCTAACCACATCCTCTATCTCTCTTCCACTTTTTAATTGGACAGCTTCTACTTGTTCATTAGTGTTCTCCTTAGGGTTAATCTTAATGTTGCTAGGAAGTGTTCTTTGGGGTCTATTGCTAAGTGAATTAGCAATTTGTCCCAGTTGATTCTCTATGTTTCTAATCGCAGCATTTTGACTTTGCAACTGGTTTCCTATTTGCAATACCACTTCTTCCATAGACATCTTCTTATCCTCAAATTGTTGATCATTGTTAGAGTCTGGTGGATATGAAGGTCTATAGTTTGTGTTCCCCTGATTATTCCAACTTCCATTAGGATTTGTATGATTATTTTCCCATTTTTTGTTTCCACCATCGGTAGTATGATTCCGAGTTAAATTTAGGATGGTTCTCCCAACTCGGGTTGTAAAAGTTAGAATATGGGTTGTTTATGGTATTTAAAGTCTCATATGATAAATTAGAATCAATCATATTCCCTAATGAACTTTCCTTACAGGAGTAAATTGAGGTTGGTTCATTCCAAATTGGTCCAACTTCCTTGATATAGTAGCAACCTGAGATGCAAGAATTCCAATCACATCTGTATCATGAACACTAGCTACATTTTTATGATTTACCATTGCAAATGGCCATTGAAATTCATTTGTAGCCATTTTTTCAATTAACTCATACGCTTCATCAAATGGTGTTAACCTCATTTTTGATGAGGTCTTCTCTTCCCTCTTTAGTGTTTAGGATCTAGCCTTAGGCTTTTCCTTTGACTATCTTAGAGGACTAGAATTGGGACCCACCCTTTAGAAGTCCAAACACCTCTTGAATCCCTACAAACCCCACAAGCTTGATTGTAGACCCCTAATCACCTAGAGGGTTGAGATCAAAAGTGAAGGTTTAAAGGATGAGTTCCCTATAGGACTCTTTGGCCTTAGGACCACCTTGGGTGGCTTGGTCGCAGTGAGGGTTGACTTACACACTAACTACACTCATACTCTACACTCTCACACACACAATCCAAATCCTAAAACCACACCCATACCCAACTTGACTCCTTGACTCATGTAGGTAATTCATATGGATGAACGCTTAACCACTAAGCCCCGGTTAAGAGGGTTAGGAACAACATAGTGAATGCCTCAAATGAGTCCTCTCATGGCTCATATAGGCTTAATATGACTTCATGGATCAACCAAAGTGATTCCATTTCACTCATATTTGATCAATCTTCATTCTTCCAAAATTTCAATTTTTGACCCCGGGGACCCTACACCTATCAAACCTACCAAAAGCCCTTAAAATTGCCCAAATCCTCCAAAATTTCCAAATCACCCAAAATTCCCCAAAATTAACCTCAAACATTTCCTCACCAATCAAATTGATCATCCACAGCCAAAAATACCAAAAATTCCAAAAGTATCCCCCAATACCCTCCAAATTACCAAAATGCCCCTCTTGACCCAAAAATCCAAAAATTCAGAAAATTCCCAGAAAATTCCAGAAAATCCCAAATATTCCCAATTTCATTTTATCCAACTACACCATGGGCCAATTTTTTCAATTTACCCCACTTTTACCAAAACTCCAAATTTAGCCCATTCTTAACCCAAGTAAACCCAATGTCAAACCATATCTACCCAATTGACCACAATTTTGGTCCAATTCAATTCTAAACTTCAAATTAATATCCAAAATATCAATTTAGACCAAATCCAAGTCCAATTTGATTAACATTTGAATCCAATTTCACTTTTGACCTTAAAGCTCAATTTGGACTCATGACCCAAACTTAGCCCAAACCAAACCAATTCAACTCCAATTGACCCCAAGCCTTTTCTAAACCTTCCCTAACATCTCCACAAACAAAAAACTAACATAATTTGTCCAAAATTTGGACCCAAACCCCACTCAAATTCAACCCAAAACCAAAAAGCCCAATTTTGACCTAAACCCAAACCTAACCCAAATAGACCCAAGTCCCAAAACCAAAACCCAACCAAAGTTAAAACCTTTTTGAAACACTCCCATAAACATTTCCCAACATTAATTTTTCATCAATTTTAACCCTAGCCCATCATTGACCCAAATTAGCCCAATTTGACCTACATTGGCCCATTTACCAAATGAACCCAAATTCAACCCAATTCAATTCCAAACCACCTCAAATTTGCTTCAAATCATTCAAGACACATCCTTAAACTAAACTCAACATTTATTTGGCATGGCCCTTTGCAAAACTTTTCATCTAAAAGCCCATTGCTAAACATAAAGGCCCACTCCCTTAAACCTTCCTAAAAGCCCAAATCAATCTAAAGCCCACATGACACTTTCCCTCATCACACATTCAATTTAAAATCATTCCTAAAGTCCTAATTTATCAATTAAATAATTCCAAATCAAGCCTCATAACAATTCTCATCAAAATGCCAAAATTCACAAAATCCTTTTTTATGAAATTGACCAAATCTTTTCCCAAGTCATATGGAGCCATGAAGCCACATGTAAGCCATTGGCAAGCCATGAGAATCTCTAATTTGTCAACCCTCCTTAAATGGCAAAAGGAGGAAGTCCTTTAAGCACCTTCTAAAAGTCATTAACCTTAAACATATTTCACCTTAACCCAAATTTAATCCAAATATATTTGGATAAGGACTTCTCCATGCCAAACCAGCTGATTCCTTTGACTCCCCACAACACCTAAAGCCACCTTGAAGGGTGAACCAAGCCCAAAAGGTAGACTTGACCAAATCAAGCCAAAATTGGCCTTCCACCTTTCCATTTTAAATCAAGCTTTTGACACATGACAAAGCTCAATTGCTTGCACAAACCTCCAACCCTGACTCACCTGAACCTGAGGGTGACCCATGCTGCTCAGGCCACCGCCCGGATCGCCGGAAACACCATGGCCGAGACCTTGGGAGGAGCCAAATTTTGGAATTCCACCTTGCTGAGCTGCCTCACTCCAAATGGCCATTGCAGCTGTTCTTCTCCTCACCAGAGCAGCTGATCCGAACCCTTAAACCCCCCTGGGAGGCTCTCCAGCCTCTCCTATTTAAACCCCCCTCCTTTCGGCCAAGAGAGGTGCTGAACCAAAACCCTGCCAAAATCATCCCAGACCACTCTCTACACATAGAGAACTTGATCCCCACTGAAATCCCCCTGCCATTTCCTCTCTGTGAGCTCAATTTCAGAGTTGAAATCCAAGCCCAAAACCAGGACACTTCACCACAGTGAGTCAATCCTCAAATTGATTGACTCTACACCTTCACCAGACAAAGCGGTGAAGTTTCCCAGCAAAAGCCCTCTCACCAGGCCAGCCATTGCTTCCAGCCTCCAAGCTTTGTGATCAGCTGTGGTCACTTTTGTACCTAGGAAATTCACCGAGCCGAGGACTTCATCCGGAGCTTGCTTGGACCCAATCGAACGTGACACAACCCTCGGATTGAAGCTTCACTTCTGCGAAGCAAAGGTATGGACTCACTCTTCCTCCCAAGCTTCCGGAGATTCTCCATTTAGTTTGAGTCAATTTCAATGCATGTTTACCGTATGGATGTGTTCGTCTCTTCGAGACGAATGCTATAGAGCATAAGAACAAAAAAATCCGTTGAGAATCGAGTGAGAAATTAGGGTTAGAAGGTCGACGGTCACGGGTTCACACCAGTCGTAGACGATGACTGGGAGCCGTTGGATCGCGCGTGTATCGGATGGACGGCTCGGATCGCGTCGGACTAGAAGATGTTACGTGAAAGGCGGGTCCCGGGACGGCTGACTCAGATGGCGGCGCCCGATCGCGGCGCGACACGCACCCCTTCGGAGCGCCGAGGTTGACGCGGCGCCGCGTGGATAAGTAGGAAAATAGGATATTTTTCTATTTATTTAATTACGGAACTTCAAAAATTCATAACTTTGTGTAGAAAAATCCTAAAAATAAAATAAAAATACCCTCTTGCTCAGTGAACGAGAGGAGAATAATGTGGAAAAGAAATCAAGTAATTTCATTAAGTATTTTATTTTTAATGATTTATTTACTCTCTGCATTGTTTTAATTCTCCATTTGCATAGGAAATTCATCATGGCATGAGACCATAGGGCTTTTGAAGTCTCTGAACTTGGGAACATTCCCTGAATTTTTCAAGGTTAGAGGTCATCCCTATGAGAAGTTATTGATTTTTCAATTGCATGTTACTGTTTTGAGTATTTTAATTTCAATAATTAGCATGTTGAGAAATAAATTCTAGGAAAATTTGGTGATGTTTCTTATGACCAGAGGAACCTAGGAAAAATAAGTCTTGAGTTAATTCACTTGGAATAACCCTAATTGGTCTAAATACCCAAAATTGAACTTTAATTAATTAGGGTTAACCACACATCAAATTAACTTAAAAACAATTCTACACTATCCTCTAGGGATAGGAGAACACCACATAAAAATTTGAAACCAATTGGACTTGATTAACCTTACCAAATGGGTTGATTAAGCCTCTTAAGCAAAAATGGGTAAAATTAAACTTTAAAAATTCATAACTCACAAAATACTTTTAAAAAATTCACAAAAATAGTTTTAGAGCTTCTCTGATATAAGAGGAATTTAGGAAAATTAAAATTATAATTTTCTAAAAAAGTTGATTTTTATCATTATTTTAATATTTTTAATAATTAAAAAATTATAAAAATCATAAAAATATTAAAAATCCCCAAAATGTCACATTTTGAATTCTAATTACTTAGGAACAAACCAAATATTTTTCTTAAGTCCCTAGGGTAAGATATTGAATTTAAAGGCTTAATGTAATTTTTAATATTAAAAATGTATTTTCCAACCTTTTCACTAAAATAATTCTAATAAATCAAAGAAAAACCAGAAAAATATAAAATTTGTTTTTCTAAACTCCCTGAGGTCAGAGAGATTTAAGAAAAATATAAAATCCATTTTTCAACTTTAATTTTATTTCAAAATTAATTAATGCTCCAAAAATCAAAATAATTCTAATAAATAAAATATAATTCAAAAAATCACCAAAATTGGTCCAAATGGTCCTCTGGTCATTAGGAATATCCCATAATTTTCTTAAGGATAGAAACATATCCTTGGTCATGTTATTAAATTTTCCTTGAAAACCCCTAAAAGAATAATCTCAACTAAATTAAAATTGAAATTAAATTAAAATCAAATTAAATTAAATTAAAAGAAAAATAACTTGAGATCAAAATAAGTTAAATTAAACTAAATTAAATTAAATTAAATTAAAATTAAACTAAATTAAAATTAAATCAAATTAAAATTAAATTAAAATTAAATTTAAATTGAAATTAAATTAAATTAAAATTAAATTGAAATTAAATTAAATTAAAATTAAATTAAATTAAATTAAATTAAATCAAAATTAAATTAAATTAAATTAAAATCATTTAATAACAAACCTAAATGAAATCATTAAGAATTAAATCTAAATTAACTTGAACACTATTCCAAACTTAAACTAATTTTCTATAATTAAGTCAAAATTAAAATTAAATCATTAAGTTTAAATCATTAAAATACTTAATAAGTTGATTTGCCCTTTTAAAGCTCTTGTTACTATAACTCTTAAATGAGGTATCAAGTGAAGTGTTATCTCACTTGTAAGATATTCAAATGTCCTAGTTCACTGAGCAAAAAGAACAAAACTTAAACTATCGGATGATTAATTCACTTGTATAATTAAGTTCTCTCGGACTTAAAACAATCCTAGAGGTATTGAAAAGATGTTTAAGACTCGTCTTAAGCACTTCCTCAATATGATAAGATGTTTATAAGAACAATTGAATTTAATTGTTCTTTGATGAAGAAAATCGTCCTTAAACCAAAATACAAGAACCTAGACGTCATAGGCGATGACTAGCTATAGGATTAGGACTTTGGTAGACAACCAAAACCTTTCCCTTAGCTTTACCTAGGTACTTGTTGAAGTATTTAAATGCCTTAACATGCGTTTTAAGTGCAGCTTGGGACGACGGGAAGACTCTCCAGGTACGCTTTTATTTTATTGCAATTTATTTTATTGCAATTTACTTACATGCACTGTACTCTACTTTTCTTGCATGATAAACAACTGTTGCATGAAAACCAATACCTTTAGGATAGTCCCTAAACTGAAACCAAAAATAAATTAAAAGTCATTACAAGATAAAAATTACCGCCACAACATTTCAAAATATAAAACAACTTAAAATTTAATCACAAACAGAACAACAAAAACTACAATTGCAACTAAATTAAAACGTCTCGTCGAATGATCGGGAATACCTCGAATGATGTAACCCACGTGTTGCTAACGGGATTTCCCACGGTCTAAATGAAAGTGTGGAACTCATTCAGTTGAGTTTAGCAAATTCATCCGGACTAAGTGAATTCGATGAAAATAACGGTGCCGGGATGACGGAACCGTGGGATCTTAATCGGTTCTGTTTAAATATCTTTAAGATTTGTTTTAATAAAAATATTAAAAACACTTGGATTTTAAGATTTTCTCTAAACCAAAACACTTCTCTCATCTCCTGATTTATGACTTCTAAAACTAAACCTCTGTAAAAACAAGGAGCTCGGAGCATGGTGGGCAGCTCGGCCATCGTCATCAGCAAAACCTGAGTCTACTTCAGCAAAACTTTCTTTGAATTAAATAACCAAGCCATAGGACTTCGAGGTGGTTTTCCTAGTGCAACGTAAATCCTCAACTCTTCGTTAGGCATTTGCATGATCATGTTATGTAAATTAAGCCCTAACCGATCTTAGGACTCCGAGGTAGTCGTTCGGTACGACATAAACCCTCACATCTTCTAGGCTGATTGTATGATTATGTCATACGAATATAAGTCCTAATTAACTAAAATTAGCAGGATTGAAACTTAAATAAATTCACTTCCCTAAATTGAAGCCAAACAATAGGATAGTCGAGAAGTTGCCAAGATTCTACTTGGATCCTCAACTTCTCCTACTTTTCTTCCTTTGGACTCCTGAAATTAACTGTTCCAAACTTGATCCATTCCGTATTGAAATCTCCAAAACTCAAATCCTTTGAAAACCTTAAACTTTGAAATTCTTGAGAGCAAAACCACTGATCATTATCGAGAGTTTTCTTAAATGATTCCCGTCATTTAAGATGTAATTAACTATAGGGGCTTGCCCTTATAGGAAACTTTAAGAACCCGTGTAATATAAACCCCGCTTAATTCCTTTATATTAAGCGAGGGAACTTATCGGCTTATAAAATTGGTTCGCAAACCAAACGAATGTCACAAATCTTCTAGTTTATTTAATCGAGCCCCATCATCAAGCGAGTGTGTCAATTCTCCGGGATAGATATACGGTTGTGGAGCGGTGCTCGTTTATATAAACTATTCGGGATGTGAGATCAGCTTGATTTCATATCTTAAAATTTTGAAACTCAAAATTATTTTCAAAATCAACTACTACTTTCTAAATTATATATATATATTTAAATTAAATTTAAAATCTAAAAAAATTCGTCGACAACTTCTGTAGGCGACCCCTTTGCAAAACACATAACCTAAAAATATGCCGACAAATGGTTTTGACATTAATGATCCACCAGCAGCAGCATCAATTATGAACCTAAGGGATCCTACTAACCCATTACAAAAAATTTGAATGATTAACCAATCGGGCAGAGCATGGTGTGGACACTTTCTTAGGAGTTCCTTAAATCTTTCTCAGGCTTCGTATATTGATTCCCCTTCATACTGACAAAATGAGATAATATCGTTTCTAAGTTTAATAGTCCTTGAAGGTGGAAAATACTTAGCTAAGAATTTCTGAGTTAACTCCTCCCAATTTTTAATAGAGCCAAGTGCTAACGAGTATAATTACATTTTAGCCTTATCCCTTAGTGAGAAAGGAAAAGCCTTAGTCTAACATCATCGTCTGACATACCGTTATAACGAAATGTAGCACAAAGTTCTAGAAAATTTGATAAGTGTAAATAAGGATCCTCCGAATGAGTTCCCCCAAATTGATTGTTCTGCACCAGTTGGATAATCTCAGGATTTATTTCAAATGAATCAGCTTCTATGATAGGATTTTGTATACTTGAGTGAATTTCATCTGTCGTAGGATTTATGTAATCCCTCAATGAAGTATGATGATTTTCCAAGTTATTATCTTGAAAGTTTTCCATTTCCATTTCTAGTTTTTCGAGTCTTTTCTTTATTTTTATTTTTTTATTTTTTTCAATCTCAGAATCATAAGGCACAAGTCCTGTAGATCCTTTGTTTCTCATACGTAACACAGCAAATAATACATTAACAATTAAACAAATAATAGATGAAATATATTCAACACAACAAGACATTTTTACGAACACCTTATTTTTCACACAAATAAATTTTTTTTCTTTTTTTTACAACACTTTTTCATATAAAAACACTTTTCACACAAAAGTAGTTTTTACGATACTACATTTTTCCAAGTCTAAGCTTAATTACTTCAACTAAAATTCTCCTATAGTTCTTACCGAAGCTTCCCCGGCAACGGCGCAAAAAACTTGACCCGACCCGCAATTACGCAGTAAATTAACTTCCAAAAGATGGCAAAAAACTTGACCTGATTTATAAATAGCGGCTAGTGTGAAAAATCTTAAATGATATAAAAATTAAAAAATAATTTACACATTATGGATACTACGCAATTATACGTATCGCTTCAAGTAATATAGAGTTTTCTTTAAAAACCCCAGTATCAATCCCACGAGGAAGTGAAATAAGAGGTCTTTAGTCAAGTTCTAGTCTACTACTAATTGTCCTTAGTTTGGAATGTCGATTAAAATTGTGTTTTATCTAGCAACTACTCCTAAATGCAAGTGTTAAATGTAATAGTAATTATAACTAAATACAAATAATAATTTTAAACATAACCCTTTTTGGATGAATTGGTTTGGAGAATTTTGAGATACTAAAAACTACTATTCTTATGTAATGAAATGGATATTGTACAGAAATGAGATGCATTTAATATTGTATGTGCCAAATAGGAGCAATCCTATTCTTTACCCATTGGTCTAGGTATAAGAAACATTGACTAATCCTATGCTTGGTTACTGAATCTGCGGCTAGGCTGAGAGGATACCGGCTCTCACTTCGGAGCTCCCACGTTCCCCTTGTCTGAGAGCAAACATCTACACTTTAGCACCCAAATGATAGGACCAAATTGAGGATTTTAGTCTGTCACTCTAAAATCTCCAATTCTACACCCGATAATTATATTTCCCTATTTTTTGCACTCAATCCCCATGAATTACCCAATTCATTCACGGACATTGAATGTGGTTCTACTTTGTTGAGAATTACACCGCCCATTTGGGACAATACAATTACAATGCATTTTAATAATACAACGGGCTCTTATTATAATGTAAATGAAGTGCAAGTAAAAACCATCACATTTATAATTAAAACATCTTTTAGCAAGCATCCCAAAATCCTAATCATGAATCCTACTCATTGCAAAAGAAAAGTAGAATGGAAACAATGACATAATTTTCTTATGCCACTATTTCCAAAGAAGAAGAAAGAGTAAAAAAGATACATCACAAAGTACGAAGAAAACACAACGGAAACTTCATTAAACCAAAGCAAATCCACTATGTAAGTGTTTATAAAATCATAAGATAATGAAGAACAATACTTAGCTTTTTCCCTTTGAAAGAAAGATGAAGATCTCTCCCATAAAGTCTCCCATCGATCCATGCAATGCTGGAACATCTCCTTACAAATTCTCTCAAATCTCCTCTCCAATCTCTCCAAAAGGGTTAAAATCTACATTTCTACTCTTAATCTAAGAACCCTAATCATTCTCCAAGATTTTCCTAACATTCCTCTCTTGTTTCTCTTCTTTTTTCTAACTTAAATTCACCATTTTAAAGAATATGGATGAATTTCTAAGAGTTCCCTTAAGCACCCCTTCGAAAAAGAGTCAAAATACGTTGAATTTTGGCCCAAACCCGCCAAAAATCGGTCCATAGTCGTCTGAGGCGCTGTCGGTGGGTTCAAAGGCACTGTCGGCGAGCTTTTCTGTCATATTTCGGCCTTCTCGGGAAAATCCGGCCGTCGGCGGGCAGACTGCTGCGCAGCTCCACCGTTTGGCTCCGTTTTAGCTCTGATTCGCCCCGTTTCAGTTGCCTTGCGTTTGTAACAGATAGCCCTATAAAATAAGCATAAAAAAACCTTTCTTTAAAGTGTAATCTCATTCAAAAATATGCAAGAAGTGTAAAATAGATTAAGCATCGAAAGACTTATCAAAAGGTGTCAGGGCAAAATTTCATTTCTTGCTCGTTTTTGCTCCAAATTGCACTGTTTTTGCTTCTTTTTCTCCAAAAGTCATTTCTTATACCTAAAACTAAAAAAACATACAAAATACCTTCCTTTTAAAATGTAAACCTAAAATGAGTAAAATCATATAGAAAAAAGATATATTTTTTAGGCGGGTCATCTATCACTTTTTCTGACATAAAATTGTTCTAATATAGTATATGGATGAATTTCTCAAGTGGTGCCTCAGGAAACCCTCCAAAAAGCGTATAGGTTCAATGTATATCGGCAATAACTGCTCCTAGCACCACCAGTGCCGTTTTGAGCACCGCTGATGCTCTATTTTTGTCGCTATGAGGTTTCTGGTGCCATCAGTGCCCTATTAGGCGCCGCTGACGCCCATTCTGCGCAGCTCCACCATTCTGCTCCATTTGGCTCTGTTTTACCTCTGATTAACCCTATTTCAGTTGCATTGTATTCCTAATAGATAGCTCTACAAGATAAGCATAAAAAAACCTTTATTTAAAGTGTAATATTATTCAAAAATATGCAAGAAGTATGAAAGAGATTAAGCATAGAAAGACTTATCAAAAGGTGTCAGGCCAAAATTTGCTTTCTTGCTCGTTTTTACTCCAAATTGCACCATTTTTTCTTCTTTTTCTCCAAAAGTCCATCTCTTGTACCTAAAACCAAAAACATACAAAAACCTTCCTTTAAAGTGAAACATCATTAAAATAAAGCATAAAATATTTATGTAAAATCAAGCATTTTTTAGGCTTATCAGCTACGACTGTGAAAGTTTTGGATGCCATCAACATTTCTAAATTCAAATGAGCCTCATGAGAACTCATCTTGAAGCTTGCACATGTTGGTCCTAGCCATCTTAACCAAGGGTTAAGGACATATGGCCACTCAAATGAGCCTTCAAGAGAGTTAAGGAAAGGTTATGGACTCAAGGGGGGAGATGAGTCAATTTGGGTGAATTGATAATTTTGGGTGTGTGTGGGAACTTGTGGTGAATTTAAGTGAGTGTATATAAGAACAAGTCATCTAGGGTTTCCCTAAGGTCAATTGATGCTATGGGAACTCATCCTTGAGTATTCACATGTTGGTCTCAGCCTTCTAAGTGACAAACGAGAGCTTGTGAGCACCCATGTGGGATTTCACAAGAAGAGTTAAGAAGTGTTTTGAATTTTTAGGCTTCTAGAGAAGAGAATTAGACTTCATCAAAAATAAGGTCAACATTAACACAACAACGAAAAACTCTAATTTCTCAGGAAAGTAATACATGGAAAGAAATCATTCGAGAAAATAAAAAAAATCAAAGAGACCATAAATAAAAGAACCATGAAAGAAATTTAGGTTCGTGTGTTGGCAAGAGTGCAAGAAAAACATTCCATTGAAACTCACTATTGTAAGTAAAAGTTAAATTAAAAACATATAATAACATGTGTTCACTCTTCCACAGTAGCCAACTTCTCTCTCATAAAATAACCTCTCAAAACATGTATGAAAATACAAAGGTCAAGGTAGGTATAAGCCCATAAGACCTCAATCCCAAGACATGAAGAGGAAACCTAAGGAAAACTCTCAAAACCCCTCAACTTCGTTGCCCAAGTTGCCTCTAAGTGCCAACAAGAGACCAAGAAGCTTTGTATATTGACTTAAACATGTATTTAAATTATTTTTTGCATTATAAGTCCAAAATAAGCATGAAATCTCTCCAAATCAGTCACAATGTTAATAAGAGGCATTAAAGCGCTTAAAAAATCTATTAATAAGTCCAAAATTGGCATGAAATAGCTCAAAATCTGACTTTGGTCGTATAACAGTATTGTCATGCCTAATGCTGGCATAGTCACTTGAAACTGGCATTGAAACGCCATCTCAGGCACAATCACCCCCAGGTCATGTGCTACTATGCCAAACAACACTATTTCACAAATTTTGACGTCATTTTACGCATTTGACATTTATAACCTACAAAATAGTACAAAGATCTTTTCACAAGCATAAAATTATGAAAAATAAGGTCAAATAGTAAGTAAAAATACAGGATAAAAAGTAGGTGAAATTATGTTAAAAACTGACTCATATCACACCACATCTCAAAGGAGTAGACAAATAACTATAGTAAGTTGAGGGAAGGGATAAAAAATAAAAACTCTTTGACCCAATAATTAAGGATATTGATGAAACTAGATCTATTTCTACTTTATGTGTTTCATCTGCATGTTGACCTCATTTTTGATGAGGTCTTCCCTTTTCTCTTTAGTGCTTAAGATCTAGCCTTAGGCTTTTCCTTTGACTATCCTAGAGGACTAGAATTGGGACCGATCCTTTAGAAATTCAAGACACTTCTTAACTCCCTGCAAACCCTATATGCTTGATTGTAAACCCCCAAGTCACTGCCCCTGAGTCACTTGGAGGGTTGAGATCAAATGTGGAGGTTTAAAGGATGAGTTCCCTATAGGACTCTTTGGCCTTAGGATTACCCTGGGTGGCCTGGTCTGGTGAGGGCTGACTTACACATGTACTACACTCTCACACACACACTCCAAATTCTAAAACCCACACTCTCACTTAACTTGACCTTTTGACTCATGTGAGTAATTCATATGGATGGTCCTTAACCCCTAAGCCCTTGGCTAAGAGGGTTAGGAACAACATGTTGAATGCCTCAAATGAGTACTTTCATGGCTCATGTGGACTTAATATGGCTTCATGGCTCAAACAAAATGATTCCATTTCACTCACACTTGCTCAATCTTCATTTTCCCAAAATTTCAATTTTTGACCGCCAGGGCCCCGGACCCGCCAAACCTACCAAATGCCCTTGAAATGACCCAAATTTGCAAAATTACCCAAATTCCTCAAAATTCCTCAAAATCAGTCCTTAAACATTTCTCACCATTCAAAGTGATCATCTTTGACCAAAAAATTCCAAAAATTCCAAAAATACCCCCAATACCCTCTAAATTACTAAAATGCCCCTGTTGACCCAAAAATCCAAAAATTCAGATAATTCCCAGAAAATTTCAGAAAATCCCAAATATTCCTAATTTTACTTTGTTCAACTACACCATGGGCCAATTTTGTCAATTTAACCCACTTTTGTCAAAACCCCCAATTTGACCCATTTTGACCCAAATGAACCCAATGTCAAACCAAATCACCCCAATTGACCCCAATTTTGGTCCAATTCAATTCTAAACTTCAATTCAATATCTCCAATATCAATCTAGACCAAATCCAAGTCCAATTTGATTGACATTTGAATCTAATTTCACTTTTAAGCTTAAGGCCCAATTTTGGCCCATGACCCATACTTAACCCAAACCAACCCAATTCAGCTCCAATTAACCCCAAACCTTTTCTAAACCTTCCTAACATCCCCAAAAATAAAACACTAACATAATTTGCCCAAAATTTGGACCCAAGCCCTACTCAATTTCAACCCAAACCCAAAATTTCCTAAATGGGCCTACACCCAAACCTAACCCAAATAGGCCCAAATCCCAAGATTAAAGCCCAATCAAGGTTAAAACCTCTTTGTGACACTCCCATAAACATTTCTTAACATTAATTTTACATCAAATCCAACTTTTGCTCAACCTTAGCCCAAGTTAGTCCATTTTGACCTATTTTGACCCTATCACTAAAGAGACCCAATTTAGACTTAATTCAATTCCAAACCACCTCAAGCTTGATCCAAATCACTCATGACACATCCTTAAACTAAACCCAACATTTATTTGACATGGACATTTGCAAAATTTTCATCTAAAAGCCCATTTTGAAACATAAAAGCCCATTCCCTTAAACCATTTTAAAAGCCCACCTTTACCAAATTTTAAAAGCCCAAACCCATCCTAAAGCCCACATTACAATCTCATCTCATCCTCACTCAATTAATATCACTCCCTAAGTGCTAAATCCATCATAAAAATCAAACCAAAATAGTATTATGCCAAATCCCATCAAATAACTCCAAAATTTCCAAAATTCCTAAAACCCTTTTCCATGAAAATTGACCAAACTCTTACCAAGCCAAATGGAGCCACATGCAAGCCATGGACAAGCCACATGAAGCCATGGGGGTTTGACTTGTCACCAAGCCATTAATGGCAAGAAGAGGGAGTCCTTTCCTAAGCCTTCCTTAAGCCATTTTAACCTCTTTAATGCAACACCATAACCCAAAATTAACTTAAACTATTTTGATGTGGACTTCACCACACATGCGAGCCTCACCCACCCGACCTCCTCGACCCAAAATCAAGCTATGGGGAGATGAACCAAACCCAAAACCATGGCTTGGACCAAATCAAGCCAAAATAGACACTCCTCCATGCCACTTTGATCCAGCCCCTTTACACTTGGCAAAACTCAATTGAACCCACATGAATCAAGCTCTGACTTCCCCGAGCCCGAGGTCGACTCGACCCTGGCCGGCCAGCCACCACAGTCGCCGGAAAAATGCCATGGCCGAAACCTTGGGATGAGCCAAAGTTTGAAATTCTCTCTTGCTGAGCTGCCTCATGCCCAGTGGCCATTGGAGCTGTTCTTCCCTTGCCCAGAGCAGCTGATCCCAACCATTAACCCCCCGCGGAGGCCCTCCATCCAGCTCTATTTAAACCCCCTCACCTCTCGGCCATAAGGGGGGGTGCACAAAACCATATAGAAACTCTGCCAAAATTGTTCCAGATCATCCTCCACACTTAGAGCAATTGATCCCCAGTGACAATTTGCCCTAATTCTCACCAACAGAGCCCAATTTCTCAGCCAAAATTCCACCCAAAACCAGGACATCTCCCAATTCTCCACCAAAATCAAATTAAACTCACCCACACCTGCACAAGACCAAGAGAAGGAGTTCCCCAGTGAAAGCCCCCTCTCCAGGCCACTCATCTGCTCTAGCCTCCAAAGGTTGTGATCGGGTCTCGGTGGAAATCAAGTCTAGGCAATTCCCGGGGCCGCGAGACTTCATCTGGAGCTTACTTGGACTCAATCGAAGGTGACACAACTCTCAGATCGAAGCCACACTTCTCTAAGCAAAGGTATGAGCTCTCTCTTCTTCCCGAGCTTCCATGAATTCTCCATTTCTATTTTCCTTAATTTCATGCCACATAAACCATATGGATGTGTTCGTCTCTTCAAGACGAATCCATAGAGTATAAGAACGTAGAAATCGGTTAAGAATCGAGAGAGATATCAAGTCTGGAAGATGGACGGTTCTCGGCTAGGAGGCTTTGGGACGATGAACGGATGCCGTCCATTCGATACACGCGCGGGTGGACGGTCCGGATCGAGTCGTACGAGGAGACGAAACGATACAGGCGGGCCGCGTGGCATCCCGGCTCGGATGGCGGCGCCGAACCGAAGACGCCACGCGGCCGTTCGGGGAGGCTAAGGTCGACGCGGCGCCGCGTGGATAAGTAGATAAATAGGGAATTTTCTAATTTATTAAATACCCGTAACTTCAAAAATGCATAACTTTGTGTAGAAAATCCTAAAAATAAAATAAAAATACCCTCTCGCTCGATGAATGGAGGAGAATAATGTGGAAAAGAAATCAAGTCACTTCATCAAGTATTTTATTTTTAATGATTTATTTACTCTCTGCATTGTTTTAATTCTCCATTTGCATAAACAATTTACCATGGTATGAGACCATAGAGCTTTTGAAGCCTCTGATCTAGGGAACATTCCCTGAATTTTCCAAGATCGTAGGCCATCCCTATGAGAAGTTATTGATTTTCCAAGTTCATGTTACTCGTTTTGAGTATTTTAATTCCAATAATTAGCATGTTGAGAAATAAATACTAGGAAAATTTGGTGATGTTTCTTATGATCAGAGGAACCTAGGAAAAATAGGTTTTGAGTTAATTCACTTGGAACAACCCTAATTGGTCTAAATACCCAAAATTGAACTTTAATTAATTAGGGTTAACTACACATCAAATTAACTTGAAAATAATTCTCCACTGATCTTTAGGATCAGGGGAACATCACATAAAATTTGAAATCAATTGGAAATGTTTAACCCCACTAAATGGATTAATTAAGTCACATAACCAAAATTAAACTTTAAAAATTCATAACTCACAAAATACTTTTCAAAAATTTACAAAAATGGTTTTGGAGCTTCTCTGATATCAGAGGAACTTAGAAAAATTAAAATTGTAATTTTCTAAAAAAGTTGATTTTTATCATTATTTTAATATTTTTAATAATTAAAAAATAATAAAAATCATAAAAATATTAAAAATCACCAAAATGTCACATTTTGAATTCTAATCACTTAGGAACAAACCAAATATTTTTTTTAAAGTCCCTAGGATAAGATATTGAATTTTAAAGGCTTAATGTAATTTTTAATACTAAAAAAATGTATTTTCCAACCTTTTCACTAAAATAATTCTAATAAATCAAAGAAAAATAAAAAAAATATAAAATTTGTTTCTCTAGACTCCTTGAGGTTAGAGAAATTTAAGAAAAATATAAAATCCATTTCTCAACTTTAATTTTATTTTTAAAATTAATTAATACTCCAAAATTCAAAATAATTCTAATAAATAAAATATAATTCAAAAAATCACCAAAATTGGTACAAATGGTCCTCTGGTCATTAGGAACATCCCATAATTTTCTTAAGGATAGAAATATTTCCTTGGTCATGTTATTGAATTTTCCTTGAAAACCCCTATTTTCCATTAAAAATAATTACATAAATAAATTAAATACAGAAAATCACATTTTCTCCTCTAATGTCTTAATTGACATGTGAGTAAGGTTACATAAAAATTTCAAGTTCATTTGAGCTTAATTTAGTGAGTTATAGAATTATTAAGCTTGAAGGGCAAAAAGGTAATTAAAAATTTCAACCCCTAATTAAAATTCTAGGATTAATCAAAAAGGGGAGGGTAAAATATTTGATTTTAAACTGATTTTGGATGATTGAAATTTAAATAATTGAGGGTAGAAACCTACTAACCATTTCAAATATAATTAAAATAAAGTTTTAATTAATTAATTAATTGAAATTTTGGAAGAATAATGGAAATTGGAATTATTAAAGTAGGGATATTATTAAGAGGATATTTATTCCTTAATTTAAAAATCCCTAAATAAATCACTTCAATAATACTTAATTCTTACTTAAAAAAAAATTAAAATAATAATCCAAATTAAATTAAAATTAAATTAAAATTGAATTAAAATTAAATTAAAATTAAATCAAAATTAAATTAAATTAAAATTGAATTAAAATTAAATTAAATCAAAATTAAATTAAATTAAAATTGAATTAAAATTAAATTAAATTAAATTAAATTAAATTAAAATTGAATTAAAATTAAAAATTAATTTAAACTAAATTAAATTAAATTAAATTAAATTAAAATTAAATTAAATCAAATTAAATTAAATTAAATTAAATTAAAATCAAATCAAATTAAATTAAAATTAAATTAAATTGAATTAAAATTAAATTGAATTAAATTAAATTAAAATCATTTAACAATAAACCTAAATGAAATCATTAAGAATTAAATCTAAAATAACTTGAACACTATTCCAAACTTAAACTAATTTTTTATAATTAAGTCAAAATTAAAATTAAATCATTAAGTTTAAATCATTAAAATACTTAATAAATTAATTTGCCCTTTTAAAGCTCTTATTATTATGACTCTTAAATGAGGTATCAAATGAAGTGTTACTTCACTTATGGGATATTCAAATGTCCTAAGTTCACCGAGCAAGAGAACAAAACTTAAACTCCCTGGATGATTAATTCACTCGTATAATTAAATTCTCTTGGACTTAACACAATCCTAGAGGTATTGAAAAGATGTTTAAGACTCGTCTTAAGCACTTCCTCAATATAATGGGATGTTTATAAGAACAATTGAACTTAATTGTTCTTTAATGAAGAAAATCATCCTTAAACCAAAACACAAGAACCTAGACGTCATAGGAGATGACTAGCTATAGGATTAGGACTTTGGTAGACAACCAAAACCTTTCCCTTAGCTTTACCTAGGTACTTGTTGAAACGTTTAAATGTCCTAACATGTATTTTAAGTGCAGCTTGGGATGACGGGAAGACCCTCCAGGTACGCTTTTATTTTATTGCAATTTACTTTATTGCAATTTACTTACATGCGCTGTACTTTACTTTTCTTGCATGATAAACAACTGTTGCATGAAAACCAAAACCCTTAGGATAGTCCCTAAACTGAAACCAAAACTAAATTAAAAAGTCATTGCAAGATAAAATTCACCGCCACAACATTCCAAAATATAAAACAACTCAAAATTTAATCACAAACAGAACAACAAAACTACAATTACAACTAAATTAAAACGTCTCGTTGAATGATAGGCAATACCTCGGATGATGTAACCCACGCGTTGCTAATGGGATTTCCCACGGTCTAAATGAAAGTGTGGAACTCATTCAGATGAGTTTAGCAAATTCATCTGGACTAAGTGAATTCAATGAAAATAACGGTGCGGGGATGACGGAACCGTGGGATCTTAATCGGTTCTGTTATAATCAACTTTAAGATTTGTTTTAAGTAAAATATTAAAAAAAACACTTGGATTTTAAGATTTCTAAACCAAAACACTTCTCTCACCTCCTGATTTATGATTTCTAAAACCAAACCTCTGCAACAACAAGGAGCTTGGAGTATGGTGGGCAGCACGGCCATCTTCATCAGCAAAACAACTCTACATCAACTAAATATTCCTAGAATTAAACAACAAAGCCATAGGATTTCGAGGTAGTTTGCTTAGTGCAACATAAATCCTCAACTCTTCGTTAGGCATTTACATGATCATGTCATGTAAATTAAGCCCTAACCGGTCTTAGGACTCCGAGGTAGTCGTTTGGTACGACATAAACTCTCACATCTCCGAGGCTATTTGTACGATCATGTCATACGAATATAAGTCCTAATTAATTAAAATGGGCAGGATTGAAACATTAAATGATATTCTCAAATTCAAACCAAACAATAGGATATTTTGGGAAGTTGCCAAGATTCTTCTTGGATCCTCAGCTTCTCCTATTTCTCTTCCTTTGGACTCTCGAAATAAACTTGTTCCAAATTTCAGATTAATCCCTATTGAAAATTCCAAAATCCAATCTTTTGAAAACCTTAAACTTTGAAATTCTTGAGAGCAAAACCACCGATCATTATCGAGAGTTTTCTTAAATGATTCTCGTCATTTAAGATGTAATTAACTATAGGGGCTTGCCCTTATAGGGAACTTTAAGAACCTGGGTAATATAAACCCGACTTAATTCATCTATATTAAGCAGGGGAACTTGTCGGCTTATAAAATTGGTTCGCGGACCAAACGGATGTCACAAATCTTCTAGTTTATTTAACGCAGCCCCATCATCAAGCAAGTGTGTCTATTCCTCGGGATAGATATACGGCTTGTGATGTGGTGTTCGTTTATATAAACTATTCTGGGATGTGAGATCGGTTCGATTTCATATCTTAAAAATTTTCAAATTTAAAATGATTTTCAAAATCAAATGCTACTTTCTAAATTATATATATATATTTAAATTAAATTTAAAATTTAAATTTTACCTACAACTACTGTAGGCGACCCCTTTTTTAAAATACAACACATAAACCTAAAAATTTGCCGACACTGCATATGGCCATAGTACAATAAAAAAGTTGTGGGTAATATGATCATTATGCATGAGTATCACTTCAAGACAATTGAGCGTTTATGGCTTAACATTTTGATGAAATCAATAAATCCAAATGATCATAAAATTTTAATGTTTGTTATATAAAAAGAGTACATGAAAGTGTATGAAGTTAAGAAAAATAAAGTAAAAAAGCATTTGAAATTAGTTGAGAGAGTTTTACTCACTAGTGATTGTTTAACATCATGCGAAACAATTGGTTAAATATGACTTACTGTATACTATATTACTTCTGGTTGGAAACTACACTTTAGGATTATTATGTTTCAATGATCTAGATCCTCCACATAGCGGGGCTGCGATATCTAAAGAAATTTTTGAAAGTTTACTGCAGTGTGGTTTACAGAATAATGTTAGTAACATTACTTCGGATAAGTCATCATCCAATGATATTTTATAATTATATAGATTCGGCTGGGCTTCTACTTTCACAAAAGTCTGACCTCAAGTTTTACGTAGAGAAAGGTTGTGTTAAATGTTCTAATTCAGAGTTTGTTATTTTAGAGTGGTGAATAATGTCTACCATGAAATGCCAAACTCTTTCAAATACACGTAAAAGATATATTTATAGTTCTAGTCACAACCTTTACATATGAGTCAGCATTTAGTGCAAAAGGTGTCCTTAATGATTATAGGAGCTCAATTTCGACTGAAATATTAGATGTCTTAGTGTGCAGTGGTAATTGGATTAGAGCAGAAAATAAATTATCCCAAGATCCTTTGATAATATTTACATTGTTATACACTTCTTATTACCTATTGCATTAATTTATTTTTCTTAAATTTATATTACTTTGTAATCTTGTTTAGAAACTTCAGCTTGACATTCTTGCAGAAGAGAACTTGACTGTAGGTGTTGCAGAAAGCTTAAGTGTATGATATCAAATTTGATAAAGTTATTCCAATGAAGTGGTAATTAAAATTCAATAAATCAGACGATAAATCTATTTATTTTAGTTTAACATTTTAAGAAACTTAAAAGAACACTAATGTCCAATGAGTTATGAACTAAATATTTTGGCTTGATCTAGCCGCTTATTATGGACTAATTTTTGCTCTATTTTTTATTTTATCTCTTACCATTTGCAAGGGAACTAATATCTTTCTTTTGTACTTGGTGAATTTACATGAATACTATATCAACATCATGATCTGATTTGGGCATGGATATTGGGTATTTTTGTTTTACTACACGACATTCGAGTTTTAACCATTACTTTATCTATACCAATAGTCCTTAGATCAAGTGAGTTGTGATTAAGATTATGCATGAAGTACAGATTTTGTATCACTGGAGTAATTTCTTGCATAACAAAAGAATTAATGGCTTAACTTGAAGTTCTATCAGCAATGCAGCCGGCTTGACTAAAGTTCAATATTTGTGAAACTCATCTCTATGATTTATATGGCCAATACATTACCAAGTTTGGCTTTCACTTCGGACTGTTGTCCCATTTGTTTTGTCCCATTTTTTAGTTTGGTATTCAGGTCATGAGTTGATAAATGAACTGCATTACTTTCCAAAAGTGTTGTAATGCTATTTTTTAAAATTTATTATTTATTACAGTTCGTAAAACCTTGGAACAATTTTTTGGCGAAATGGACTCTAATGTCCAATAAAGATGATTTTTTTTATCTCATTTGTATTTTTGTATTGTTAATAATGAATTGGTGCCACACTTGTTTTTTGTTTGGTGATATGGATGGTTGTTTTGTTTTTTCATTGTCTTTTTTGGTGGAGCAACGATGAAAGCCCAACCCCAAACGCTCAACTGCTTATCTGGAATCTAGATAAGTTTGGACGGAGTTACCTGCATTTTCCTACAAAATTTTTTTGTGCTCAGATATGATTCATATAATTAATTTTTTGTGGTGTTGGGAGGTTTATTTTGCTTGGCTGATTAGTTTTTTTACCTCTGGCTAGGTTGATGACCCGACCGCCGCGCTTAACGCAGTGATATTGCTTCCAAAAGATAGCCAAAAAGCTTTGACTCGATTTATAATTAGCGGCTAGTGTATAAAATTAATATTATATAAGTAATATTTTTACACACTAGGGGTACTACGCAAGTATACATATCGTTTCAAGTAATATAGGGTTTTTAAACAAAGACCCCAGTATCGATCCCACAAGGAAGATTTATAGAAATAAATTTTCTATAAAGCGAAAGAGAAATATAATAGTAAAAATATTTTTTAATTTTGATTATAATTACTATTTAATTTACTATATGAAATTTAAAGAAAACAATAATAAGAAAATGATTTTATAAACTCTATAAAAAATAAACAACTTTCTTTCCTTCAATTAATCTAAGATTTTTTAAGATAATTTAATATTCGTTGGAGAATTTAATTTATGGTATTGTGCCAAATAGAAGCATTCCTATTTTTTACCCTTTGATCCAGGTGCAAAGAACATTGACTAATTTACAGAATAGGTCCGGATGTATTATTAGTAGTAATGGGTTAATCTAGGCTCACACTTCTAGATTTCCAAGGGTGGCTATGGTCGGCCCTACTAGTGACCCTTTCCTAGTCTATAAATCAAATTATAAGAATTTAGTCTGTCACTCTAAAAACATATCAATTCTACGCCCTTTAAATATTATCTTCCTATTTATTTGCAATTTACCATGAATAGCCCGCACATGGCCTTCGATTACCCAAGGATTCATGTGACATTTACAAGTTAAGAGTTCTTCTCCTACAAGGTTTTTAAACTCTTCAACAGGTTTTAACAATTCAAACGACCAATTTAAAAAGTAAAGTAAGATCATGTATTAATGTCATCACAAGGTTTTGAAAATATTTTGAATTTTAATTCTCCATCGAATCTTTATATTATCTTATCTATCTCTTCATAATTGAAGTAAGAAAGTAACTAACTACTCAGAACACATTGAAAATAAATAACAAAACATGATAATTAAACTTTGAATCAAATATAAAAATATACTTATCTCAAATATTTCTTCTACAAATCTTCTGATTTCTACTGACTCCACAATGTAATGAACTCCACAGATGCAATAACTTGAAAATAAACTCACTAAACTAAACAAAAGTGGCCCTAAATTTCTCTCTCTAATTCTCTCTCTAAGGATGAGAAATCTTAAAGTAGATAAGAGAAAGGGGTACAATGGGAGGGGTACGTTTTCTGAAGAATTGAACCTCTATTTATAGGCTAAAAAGAGTTGCCTTGAGGCACCTCTTCAAAACATGTCCACATTCAATGAATCTTCTAGAAGGTCGGTCTGGCGCCTAGGCGCCGGAATTTGGCTCCTAGGCACTGGAATCTGGCGCCTAGGCGCCGGACACCGCGTCCAGTTCTTCCCACCTCTTCACTTTGGCTCCCACCTCTTCGCGATTAAAACTGTTTTGGAGTGTCCAAATGCAATGTATCACATGTCCTATTATCAAGGAGCAACTGCCAGCCTTCTAGAATGTCCAATAACCGCTCACTCCGTCAAAATAACTGATCAAACGTTGTCAAAAACTTGACAGTTTTCGTATCGAGTCTGGCGCCTAGTCGCCAGACCATATTTTTTTATACTTTTGGTATTTTGCTCCATTTTTGCTCCTTTTTCCTTCTTAGACATTTTTACATTGCCTACATCCAAAAATACAAAAATACCTTTCATTAAAGCATAATATCCTTAGAAATTAATAAGAATTAAGACATAAAGAAATAGGTATTTTTTTTATAGATCAAAATCCCCCAAACTTAAATGTTACTTGTCCTCAAGTAACTCTTTTTACTACATAAAATATAACTTTTGGAAATAAAAGATAAATATTTAAGATTCCTTATAATTTTTTATTTTATAAAGTCTTTAGTAAATTATTAACCCAATTTCACTAACTAGGTTTAATTTTAAGAATTTAAAGAATATTTAACTACCAAATCATAAGATTTCATACTTTTCATTCATTTTGAAAATAATAGAAGTCTATTATATTAAGCTTTCATAGATTATTTACAAGAAAAAGATCTTCTTGAAAAATCTTTTCTAAATAAATATTTATGCATAAAAATTAAGTAAAGTATGTAATTAGTTTTCTTCCTATAAGATAATTCAAGTGAAGCCATTTTTTGATTAGATATTTCCTCAAGCTTCTCCTCTCTATCTTTTTTTTCTTTTTTCTCTCTTTTTTTTTTCTTTTACAGAGAGGATTACTATATCTGGATAGCCTATTAATGGTTTTGAACTTCACTATCCTTAACTTATATTTTTCAAAACTTATACGTCTCCCCTTAATTATTATAACGTAAATAAAAATTCAAAAAGAATTACAATCTTTTCTTTTTCAAGTGATAATTTTTGATTACTTAATATTTCTAAAATTTTATGATTTCTATCATGAATAGAAAAATTCTTTTTCTCATTCTTCTTTAAGTTAAATAATTCTATTCTTAAAATTAATCAAAGTTAGTAAAATTTTTGTTAATTTCACTAAATTGTTTATAATTTCAAAAATAAAAGTGATCTCAAATAAATTCTTTATTCCTTAAGTTATGTTAAAAAGTTTCTATTTTTAAGAAAGTATTAGCTCTTTAAGGACAAATAAAATTTAATTTTGAATGGATTTTTCTTTCCCCCAAACTTAAGTTTTGGTATACTATGATAATTTGAAAGTATGAGAGAAAGAAAATCATAAGTATTTTTAGTAAGTATGTAAAAAAAACAATCTTAAAAAGAAAAATTAACTTCTAAACATGCTTTTATGAATAATTAAGATAAAATTGAAGCATGTATATAGAAAGGTAAGCAAGCTAATTTTATGATGATATTAAATTTGAAACAGAATTAAAACAGAGCAAAATAATTAAGTACTAAACATTAAACTAAAACAACATATAAATTAACTCTAACATCAGTCTCAACACAATATAATCCATCCACACAAGTACATAAACTAAACAACACACACCAAACATAAAACTAACAAACAATCCAAACAAAACAAACTAACAACAGAGTAGAACTTCCTAAAGATCTTTCTACTACTAATCACTAGCTGTCGCCTCATCGTCATCATCATCACCAAAGGAAAACTCAATGTCCTTAGGATCAACAAATGGTGTAAAGCTAGGAAAAGTAGGAAAACTAACATCACGTTCACCCTTCAGAAATCTGACTAGGGCTTCATCATACTCTGCATCGTAACTACTCTTCCTCTGGGTATAATCAGATAAATGATCTAGTTTTCTATCAATAGTATCTATCCTGCAGTGAGTTTGAAATAACTCCTGCTGCTGTTCTAAAAACTGATCATGCATTGATTCCCAGAAATCTGATGGTGGCTCAGCAGAAGTAGAGGGTCTAGAAGTAGAAGGTCTACCTGAAGTATGTGCAGAAGTAGAAGGAGCGGTCGATCTCTTCCCTCGAAGACGATCATAGATACAAACACTCTCCTGCCCAATTAGCTTAGTAGACTTCAGCTTCTCCTCAGAAATATCAGCACTGACTCCATCATTAACACATAACGAATAAATCAAAGAAGGAAATCCCAATCCAACAGAAGTGTTGGATCTCGCAGTAGACTCCACAGAATCATAAATAATGCTTCCGACATCAATAGGCTTCCTCTCCTGAATGCAGTAATTTAAGATCGCTCGATCTCTAGTCACTTCACTCAGGTGATTGGAAGGTAACAATCTTGCGTGAAATAAAGTAGTACCATGCTTTAGATACACCATTCAACTTGGAAGATTTGAAATTTACCCTTTTGCCGTTCTCGATCTTCCAAGATCCATTATCGTCGATCGAATAGGCAATAATCATATCCAAATCACCCTTAGATGGTGATAATCCAGAATAATAGCACTCAATAGTCGGTGGTAGGCCATAACATATGTTGATTCTTTCTGGAGTAAATCCTACTCCTATTCCTATAACAAAGACTTCAGAATCTTCAACATCCAAAAAATTTGCATAAAATTCTCGAATAATAGGGATAACAGCAATAACAGTAAAGTAACAAAATCGTTGCCAGTTGTGCGCAACGATAGTGTTTTCGATCATCTCCCCAAGATGATAAAAACTTTGTTCCGAGATGAACTTTCTCGACGACGCAAGTTCGTGGAAGCGAAAATGCGCAGCCGTAGTTGGAAATTTGCTGCTATCAAAGTTTTCTCGTCCTTTCCTGTGCTTAGATTTTGGAGTCATCTAAACGTGAAAGAAAACAAGAACTAATTTAGGAATCAAAGATTTAAACTCTTTTTAAGTTTATAAAACTTAAAATAAGTTTAAAAATCTAAAGAAATCACTAAAAATCAAAATTTTTCTTCAAAATTTTGGTTCTTAGCAAAAACTAGGAAAATCTATGGTGAAAATCAAAAATAAATGGTTTAAAGTGTAGATCTGACCTTGAGACGAAGAAATCGAGTGGTTTCGCGCTCAAATCCTTGATGTTTTGACCTCAAAATGGATTTAGAGGATGTATTTTCGCGAAAATGGGGAAGAAGATGAAGCTTAGGCGTCAAAAATAGCTTTTGGGGGTTTAAATGGTAATTTTCGGGTAGCAGGCCGAACTGGCGCTTTAGGCGCCGAATTCTGGCGCCAGACTCGCCTTTCACAAAAATCTTTTTTAAAATTTATTTTTCCACCAAAATTCATAAATTCGACTTCCAATTACTCATATCAGAGTAGGGCTTCAGTTTCTAACTTCCACAACATTTTTCAAAAATTTATAAAAATTAAATATTGAATCCACCAATCAAACATAAGGTTTTCAATCAAACTCACTAATTTCCATTTAAAATCTTTAATTTTGACTTAATACATTCCAGATAAGTACTACATTTGATTCAAGTTCCTAATACACACTCAATCATAACAAGTTCAAAGCAAATACAACACACATTGAACATGAAAGCAAATATACTAACAAACACAATCGATTCTCTAAATCGATACAACGACTCAACAAACCATAATAACTATCTCTTTACCGAATATTCTAATCTTCACAAGGGAAATTGTGTATTCCACTTGGAAAGAAGACTAACGCTCTCGGGAAATCCGTAGCCGTCTTTTCATCAATCCACTTGTTCTTCGCATACATTTCAACTTGTGCATCTTGATAAGCCGCAATATGATCAAATTGAAGTTTCATTTGCCATTCTAGATGTTCAACTTGATGAAACATCTCATGAAGGCGATCTCCAATCCTTTTAAAATCTTCTTCAAACTTATCTAAACGACTAGAAATTTTCTCTAAACTTACAACGATGAAACCATTGAAGTAGGGTTGAGGATCCCTTGAGACCTTGTCCTAGCCTCTTCTCCATAATTTCTCCTTTCCATTTCTTCAAAAATTTCTCAAATCTCTCAAGAATAAAATGTAAGGGACGTAATTCTGATTGTTTGATGGTTAGGGAAGAAGATGGGTAGATTTAAAGGGGAAATTCGTGTGAAAAACTGAAAATTTTCAATTTTTGCACGACCCAGTAACCGTGGTGCTTAGGCGCCGAATCTGGCACCTAGGCGTCGGACCTATTGATACATAGTTGATTCTGGCGCTTAGGCGCCGAATTCTGGCGCCTAGGCTCTGGAACTATGTTCAACTCCGTTTCGCCTAATCGTCAAATTTTCAAAATTTCATTCTACAAGATAGGTAAGTTATACTGATAAGAGTAATTTAGACTCGATAACTCACATTGTAAACTATCATAATGAAGGTTAACTTGATCTCCTTTTTACTCATATTTAAAATAGAGTGATCCTATTTTTAAATCTTACATACCTCAAAATAATTTTCAACCTAATTCAACCAAGACTTATGAGCTTCAAATTTTTCTAAAGTAATATAAAATTAATCAAGATCGAGGCATAACCTTACATTAAAACACAAAAACACAAGATAATTATAGGTTGCCTCCCACAAAGCGCTTGGTTTAACGTCGTCAGCCCGACTTAAGTAAATCTTTAATCAGGTTGACTCAATTAATAAGCCTCTTTATAAATCTTCTTAATAACTCCCAAATAAGGCTTCAATCATAATCCATTTACTTTAAAAAATTTTCCAGTTTTGGGATCTTTAATATCCACAGCTCCATAATGGAATACTTTCTCAACAAAATAAGGTCCAATCCATTTAGATCTTAATTTTCCAGGAAAAAGTCTTAAACGAGAATTAAACAGAAAAACTTTTTATCCAGGCTCAAAAATTTTTCCTGAAACTTTTTTATCATGCAACATCTTTATTTTCTCTTTATAAATCCTCGCATTTTCATATGATTCGTTTCTAATTTCTTCCATCTCATTTAATTGCAATAATCATTTTTCTCCTGCTTTATTCAAATTAAAATTAAACTCCTTTATCGCCCAATAAGCTTTATGTTCAAGTTCTACAGGTAAGTGACAATGTTTACCATAAATTAACCGGTAAGGTGACATTCCGATTAGTGTCTTATAAGCTGTTCTAAAAGCTCATAATGTAGAATAAAGTCTATCAACCCAATCGGTTCTTTTAGGATTAACAGTCTTTTCTAAAATTCTTTTAATTTCTTTGTTTGATACTTCAGCCATTCCACTAGTTTGAGGGTGATAAGCGATTGCAATTATATGTTTGATTCCAAATTTTTGAAGTAATGATTGAATTTTTATATTCCCGAAATGACTTCCACCATCGAGTGATAATTACCTTAGGCATTCCAAATCTTGAAAATATCATTTTCTTTAAGAATTTAGAAACACTTTTGGAATCACAGTTTGGTAAAGCAACGACTTCAATCCACTTTGAAACATAATCAACTGCTAATAAAATATAAATTTTTTCAGATGATGGAACAAATTGTCCCATAAAGTCTAATCCCTATATATCAAAAATTTCAACTTCCAATATATAGTTTAAAGGCATTTTATCTTTCCTAGATATATTTCCCATCCTTTGACATCGATCACATGTTTTCACATATTGTCTCACATCTTTAAATAAGGTAGGCCAATAAAATCCAGAATTTAAAATTTTAAATGCAGTTTTATCTATGCCAAAGTGTCC
This sequence comes from Papilionanthe hookeriana x Papilionanthe teres, assembly GCA_022702705.1. Classification (NCBI taxonomy): domain Eukaryota; kingdom Viridiplantae; phylum Streptophyta; class Magnoliopsida; order Asparagales; family Orchidaceae; genus Papilionanthe; species Papilionanthe hookeriana x Papilionanthe teres. The sequence goes on along the minus strand of CM040429.1, from coordinate 136,577,040 downwards.
TCCAAAATCAGAATCATGACATTTTTGAATAATAGCAAAAGTTTTTTCATAAGGTACACATCTTCGAATCATAGAATCTTTACCAATTTTAAATAAATGAGGTTCTTCCCAAATATAAGATTTAGCATCATATTTAAATTTCTTAATAAATTTGTTATCCAAGTCATAAGGTAAAATATTGCTAACTAAATAATTAACAATATCAGCATACCACGATGTTTTGTATCTTTGAATAACATATAAAGTTTCATCAGGGAATTTCTCATTTATATTTTCTTCCGAAATAATATCATTTTTAATTCTTGGCAAATGATCAGCAATTTGGTTTTCAGTTCCTTTTCTATCTACTATTTGAAAATCAAATTCTTGTAGAAGTAAAACCCATCTTATAAGTCTAGGTTTATAATCATTCTTAGATATTAGATATTTAATAGCAGAATGATCAGTATGAACAATGCATTTAGTACCAAGAAGATAAGGTTTAAATTTATCAAAGGCATATACTATAGCTAGAAGCTCTTTCTCAGTGGTAGTGTAATTTCTTTGTGTTTCAGTGAGAGTTTTACTAGCATAATATATAACTTTGTAAATTTTCTCATATTTTTGTCCTAATACAACTCCAATTGCAAAATCACTTGCATCACACATTAATTCAAAAGATTTATTCCAGTCAGGTGCAACAATAATAGGTGCAGTTATTAATTTTTCTTTTAGAATATTAAAAGCATTAATACATTCTTCATTAAATTCAAATTGTGCATCTTTTTCTAATAAATGACAAAAAGGTTTAGCAATTTTAGAAAAATCCTTTATATATCTTCTATAAAATCCAGCATGACCTAGAAAACTCATCACATCAGTAACAGTTGTAGGTGGTTGCAATTCAACAATAATTTTCACTTTTGCTTGATCTACTTCCATCCCTTTTTGTGATACTTTGTGTCCAAGTACAATGTCTTCTGTGACCATGAATTGACTTTTTTCCCAGTTAAGAACTAAATTTGTTTCTTCGCATCTTTTCAGAAATTTGGCTATGTTTTCCAAACAAGATTCAAAAGAAGTTCCAAAGACTGAAAAATCGTCCATGAATATTTCAATTCCTTTGTCAATCAATTCACAAAATATTGACATCATACATCTTTGAAAAGTTGTAGGTGCATTACATAAGCCAAAAGACATTCTTCTAAAAGCAAATGTTCCATAAGGACTTGTAAATGTTGTCTTTTCTTGGTCCTCAGGAGCAATAAGTAATTGATGATAACCAGAATATCCATCCAGAAAACGTAAATATGAGTGTCCAACTAATTTATCGAGCATTCGATCCAAGAAAGGTAAAGGAAAATGATCCTTTCTAGTGGCTTTTTTTAGTTTCCTATAGTCAATACATATTCGCCATCGAGTAACTTGTCTTGTAGGAATAAGTTCATTTTTATCATTAACAATGACAGTTACTCCTCGTTTCTTCGGAACACAATGAATAGGACTTACCCATTGACTATCCAAAATAGGATAAATAATACCAGCATCTAAACACTTAATAATTTCTTTTTTACCAACCTCTTTCATAATATGATTTAATCTTCTTTGCGATTCTATAGTAGGTTTAAAATTTTCTACCATTAAAATTCTATGCATGCAAATGGAAGGGCTTATTCCTTTATCAGCAATAGTCCAACCAAAATCTTTCTTATAATTCTTTAACACACCTAGTAATTTTTCTTCTTGATCTTTATTCAGTTCAGAAGAAATAATAACAGGTAAAGTTAACGAATTCCCAAGAAACGCATATTTTAAATGGGAAGGTAACATTTTTAATTCCAGTTCAGGTGCTTTTTTAATCGAGGGTAAAAGTATATCATTTTGAGTTATGTCTAAAGTTTCCTAATTATCTTTAATAAAATGAGTCTCTTCTTCTTCTACTATTTCATCTTCATTAGTTAAAAATTCAAATTTTTCTTCGAAATAACTTTACATTTTTCTTGATAATGTTTTTCAATTAAATAATCAATTATATCCATTCGATAACATTTCTCTTTATCGTGGTACTTCATTGATTTAAGAACATTGAATTTAATTTCTTGATCATTGACTCTCATGATTAATTCTCCTTTTTGAACATCAATCATAGTTCGTCCGGTAGCTAGAAAAGGTCTTCCTAAAATAATAGGTATCTCTTTATCTTCTTCCATATCAAGTACTATGAAATCTACATGGAAGATAAATTTATCCACTTTAACAAGGACATCCTCTATAACTCCTTTAGGATAAGTGATAGATCTATCAGCTAACTGAAGAGTTATAGTGGTGGGAGTAATATCTCCTAAATCCAATCTTCGATAGATAGAAAATGACATCAGATTAATACTTGCTCCTAAATCACATAAAGTTTTCCGCAAAATTTTTCTCCAATAGCACAGGGTATAGTGAAACTTCCAGGATCCTTAAGCTTTTCAGGTAATTTCTTTTGAATTATTGCACTGCATTCTTCACTTAATGCAACAGTTTCAAAAGCTTCAAATTTTCGTTTTTTTCTTAAAATATCCTTCATAAATTTTGCGTAAGTTAGCATTTGTTCCAAAGCTTCAGCAAAAGGTATGTTAATAGTAAGTTTCTTAAAAATTTCAGAGAACTTAGAAAATTGATGATCAAGTTTCGTTGTTTAAGTATTTAAGGAAAAGGTGGTGGTTTTTCAACTTCCACATTAACGAGTATAACGATCCGATCTCGACTAGGAGAGAGAGTTTCTTTAGGTTTTTCAATCTCTTCAACCTCAATCTCTTTTTCAATTTCATTATGCAATCTTTCTTTTAATTCCTTTCCACTTCTAAGTTGCATGGCCTTTAACTTGTTCATGTTCTTTTCAGCTTCATTAGGATTGATTTCAACATTACTAGGAAGTGTTCCTACGAGTCCGTAATTAATTAAAGTAACAATTTGCCTCATTTGTTTTTCAATATTACGAATAGTAGTATTTTGATTTTGTAATTGATTATTCATTTGCATAATTAATTCTTCTATTGATAACTTTTTTTGTTGATTATTAAATCCAGGAGGTTTATAATTTGAATTAACTTGATTATTCCAATTTCTAGTGGGATGAGATTGATTATTACCCTATTGTTGTTGTGAATTGTTCCAGTTAAAATTAGGATGATTTTTCCACCCAAGATTATAATAATTTGAATAAGGATTATTTTTACTTGCAATAGCTTGTAAAGTTTCAATAGTTTGAGGATCTTCAATATTAGCAGAATTATTATGCGAAATATTAATCGCAAAATTATCCAATTTCTTAGATATTGCTGCAACTTGTGAAGCTAAGATAGAAAATGCTTCATTATCTTGAATAATAGCCATCTTTTTAGTGGTTAATCCTTTCGAAGGCCATCGAAAATTGTTATTAGCCATTTCTTCAATAAAAGTGTAAGCTTCTTCAAATGATTTAGACATTAAAGAACCTCCAAGAAGAAGCATCAATAATTGATTTTAAAGATCCAATTAATCCATTATAAAATGTTTGAATAATCAACCAATCGGGTAAAGCATGATGAGGACATTTTCTTAATAGTTCTTTAAATATTTCCCAAGTTTCATATATTGTCTCCCCATCAAATCGACTAAACGAAGTAATATCATTTCTTAATTTAGCAATTTTAGAAGGAGGAAAATATTTAGCAAGGAATTTTTGTGTCATTTCAGCTCATGTTTTAATAGAACCGATCGCTAATGAGTTTAACCACATCTTTGCTTTATCTCTTAAAGGAAAAGGAAAGAGTCTAAGTCTAATAAGCATCATCGAAATATTATTATATTTAAAGGTAAGCACAAAGTTCTAAAAAACTAACAAGATGTAAATTTGGATCCTCATTCGGTGATCCACCAAATTGATTGTTTTACACCATTTGAATAATAGACGGTTTAAGTTCAAAAGAATTAGCATCTACAAGTGGGTATTTGAATACTACTATGAAGTTCATCAACCGTAGGGTTAGCATAATCCCTTAATGGTTTATAAACATTTTGATCATTAAGTTCAATTGGATTTTGTAAAGTAGCCATTTCTTGAAATTTTTGAATTTGTTTTCCCTTTTTAATTTTTCTAGTTGTTCTTTCCAATTCAGAATCTAAAGGTATTAATCTTTTAGAACCAAATCTTCGCATAAAATAAGCAATAAAATTTAACTATTTTATTTCTTTCTTCCTTTGATTTCTTCCCCGGCAACGACGCCAAAAACTTGACCCGACCGCCGCGCTTAACGCAGTGATGTTGCTTCCAAAAGATAGCCAAAAAGCTTTGACTCGATTTATAATTAGCGGCTAGTGTATAAAATTAATATTATATAAGTAATATTTTTACACACTAGGAGTACTGCGCAAGTATACGTATCGTTTCAAGTAATATAGGGTTTTTAAACAAAGACACCAGTATCGATCCCACAGGGAAGATTTATAAAAATAAATTTTCTATAAAGCGAAAGAGAAATATAATAGTAAAAATATTTTTTTATTTTGATTATAATTACTATTTAATTTACTAGATGCAATTTAAAGAAAACAATAATAAGAAAATGATTTTATAAACTCTATAAAAAATAAACAACTTTCTTTCCTTCAATTAATCTAAGATTTTTTAAGATAATTTAATATTCGTTGGAGAATTTAATTTATGGTATTGTGCCAAATAGAAACATTCCTATTCTTTACCCTTTCGATCCAGTGCAAAGAACATTGACTAATTTACAGAATAGGTCCGGATGTATTATTAGTAGTAATGGGTTAATCTAGGCTCACACTTCTAGATTTCCAAGGGTGGCTACGGTCGGCTCTACTAGTGACCCTTTCCTAGTCTATAAATCAAATTATAAGAATTTAGTTTGTCACTCTAAAAACTTATCAATTCTACGCCCTTTAAATATTATCTTCCTATTTATTTGCACTTCACCATGAATAGCCTGCACATGTCCTTCGACTACCCAAGGATTCATGTAACATTTACAAGTTAAGAGTTCTTCTCCTACAAGGTTTTTAAACTCTTCAACAGGTTTTAACAATTCAAACGGCCAATTTAAAAAGTAAAGTAAGATCGAGTATTAATGTCATCACAATGTTTTGAAAATATTTTGAATTTTAATTCTCCATCGAATCTTTATATTATCTTATCTATCTCTTCATAATTGAAGTAAAAAAGTAACTAACTACTCAGAATACATTGAAAATAAATAACAAAACATGATAATTAAACTTTGAATCAAATATAAAAATATACTTATCTCAAATATTTCTTCTACAGATCTTCTGATCCCTACCGACTCCACAGTGTAATGAACTCCAGATGCAATAACTTGAAAATAAACTCACTAAACTAAACAAAAGTGTCCCTAAATTTCTCTCTCTAATTCTCTCTCTAAGGATGAGAGATCTTAAAGTAGATAAGAGAAAGGGGTACAATGGGATGGGCACGTTTTCCGAAGAATTGGACCTCTATTTATAAGCTCCAAGAGTTGCCTCGAGGCACCTCTTCAAAACATGTCCACATTCAATGAATCTTCTAGGCACTAGGCCGGATACGGCGCCAGGCGCCGGACACCGCGTCCGGTTCTTCGCACCTCTTCACTTTGGCTCGCACCTCTTCGCGATTAAAACCGTTTTAGAGCGTCCAAATGTAATGTATCACATGTCCTATTATCAAGGAACAATTGCCAGCCTTCTAGAATGTCCAATAACCGCTCACTTCGTCAAAATAATTGATCAAACGTTGTCAAAAACTTGACAGTTTTCGTATCGAGTCTGGCGCTTAGGCGCCAGTTTCTGGCGCCTAGGCGCCAGGCCATAATTTTTTATACTTTTGGTATTTTGCTCCATTTTTGCTCCTTTTTGCTCCTTTTTCCTTCTTAGACCTTTTTACATTGCCTACATCCAAAAATACAAAAAAATACCTTTCATTAAAGCATAATATCCTTAAAAATTAATAAGAATTAAGACATAAAAAAATAGATATTTTTTTATAGATCAGTTGACTTCATCAATTTTTTTGTCAATTGCAGGCATTAATTCAAGTTGTTTCAAACCTTTGTCTTTTGATGTCTGGGATTTGATGTTTAGACCTTAAATTAACTATAATTAGAAAACCATTTCAGCTAAATTTGAATTTCTCCACTAATAATCTGTATGTTATTCTATTTGCTTCTTTTGCTCTGTATCACACCAATATTATAACATCTAATAGGCAATCAATTTAGTTTGTTGATAGGCTAATGTTGGTGCAAAATGGGTGTTTCAATCTTTGCTTCTTTAGTTATATTTATATATATTCTGCATACTTATAAATTTCACATATTATAAAATTGGTTCATTTACATGCCTATAGAGTTGTATATCAGTGACTTTATACAATTTTTTTCTTGGCTTAATAGCATATAGAAGTGACTTCTCACATCCAAGTAGTTTCAAATTTTGTAATCTGCATATTTTCTTCAAAATTTTTGTAATCTGTGCTTATTTGTGACTTACATTCCTTGGTTAACTTGGGTCATTTACATGCCTACCACCCAATTTCCATTACACACAAGAGCCAATCATTTATGACTTGTATGTAGAGCTTTCGTTGTTTTCCTTAAAATTTTCTAGATATTTTATTTTAATAGTACGGGTACTACGATATTGATATTGCTAATTGTGTTCGAGTTTATGAGCAGTGATGATAACCAACAATGAATGAATATTTCAACCAGTTGTTAAAATGAGTTCACTTTATTTGAAGTCTAAGAGGTTTATTGTTTCACCTATAACATTGAATGCATTAGTGTTTTATTATGTTATTATATAAGTTTTTGCATATTTATGGTGGTTAGTTCTCAAATTATACATATCTACTTCTTGAATTTAGACTTCTCATAAATTGAAATAAAAAAATTACTTAGATTGTGATATCCTTTGTGATTTGTATAGCTGGGTGTTTTATTTGAGCTCAAAACCTAGTTCTCATCTATCTTTTATTTCTTTTATTATTTCTTTTTGTATAATTGTAAAATCCAGGTATTATCACTCATTATTTTTCTTTTCCTACTAATAATTTAACATTCTAGAACTTATTTTATCTTTAAGATTTACTTTTGTGCAGCATTTAAGGAGTTTGTTTTTTAACTTGGAAGACTTTTATAGTTATCAATTGTAATTTATAAATTTGTAATTTGTATTTTGTTCAAGTCTTATTTGTTTGATCTTGTAATTTTGTAAATTTTAGGCTTTTGGATTCTAAATAAAAAATTTTCGTTCCATTTCTAATTTCGGTGGTTTTTCATAGCTCTAAGCCTACTTTATATCACATATACTAATATTATTTTAATATTTCATTAATTTTTGAGTTGAATTGAGCACTGCGTTGAGCCGGTTCAATCATTTTTTCAAGCCTTTTCGATCTTTTTCACGAGTTGGTTCGATGCATTATTGAACTGATTTGATTCATTTTTTGAGTCATATTGAATGTGATCAAGCGGATCAATCCATTTTTGAACTTGAACGATTGCGCTCATGAGCCAAGAAAAACTTCATGATGGCTCGTTTGTAATTCAATTTGGCTCGTAATCGATAGGTTTCGATTCGAGTCAGATTGAAAATTGATCAGTTCGATCTGATTTTCAATTTCGATCTAAAATATTGGCTTTTGACATGTTCGACACACCACAAGATTAGCTCGAAACCAGATCATTCATAGCTCTACCCATCTTCGAACATTGCTTTAAATGTGGAGTGGGTAAAACATATGTAAGAACCATAGCATTTCGTGAAGAATAGATGTAGTATCCCCCATCTGAATCGACCTTGGTAGAAGACGAGATCATCTATGAATAAGTTTCTTGCTTAATCATAACCTCTAATGGCTCGGGGCTGAATGACAGAGTTGAAGATTTAATATCTTGTAATAGATGTGAATGCTACTTATTTGATAGTTGTTGCTCAACATCATGATGATGGCATCATTGTAGAGATTTCCTTTTGGGGGAAAGTCTACGTCAGTAATAGCAATGGAGGTTATGCATGTTGCATTTGAGTGTTATGGTAATTGCACACAGATAGCCCTACTGAAGCTTCTTCAGGCTGGATCGGTGGGATGAATCTCCTCTTTCGAAAAGGATGAAAAATATGTCAGTTATGTGAATGGTGAGGACTTGCACAGGTTCATCCAAAATCTCTTCCACTATATTGTTACTCTACCTCTGGTTCATTATTCCTATAGCTGCAAAAACCTTGAGTTTTTCATATATAATTAGCTCCTCTATAAGGCTCTGAAGGTGTCAATATTCCTTCCTATCATGGCCATGGTCCTTGTGGTATGCACAGTACTTTTTAGTATCCAGGAGGTAAGTACTGGTCTTCATTGGTGGTGCTTTCTTGAAGTACTCCTTATTTTGGATGGCCTTCATTATCTTAGTCATCGAGACTCTCAACAGAGTCATTTTTGGTAGTTCGTGGTTAGGCAGTGGGCGCTTATTGTAGTGTCATTGCCTGAAACTTTATCGATATGTGGCACATCAAAGACACCTTAAAATTATTGAGTAAGGTTTCATCAAAGATGACATTGTAAGTTTGTGGTGAGTTAACCACTAGAAAATTCTTTATGTGCATGAAATGCTTATCATTTCCCCCTAGCAAATTGGCAAGTTAATAGTTCCCAAGACTTCCTTCCTCTCTCGTGAGAAGTCATAGAATTGGTTGATAGTGATAGTTTGATAGTTATCTTTTAGGCCCATCTTACGAACACCGCATTAAATAAGATACACACTATACTATTAGTGTCAATAGGAATGCTACCTATTTGATAGTTGATGCTCAATGTTGTGATGATGATGACATCATTGTAGGGATTACCTTTGGGGAGCAGATCTACATCATGAAAAGTGATTAGGGTGATGTGTGTTGCATTTGGGTGCGATGACGACTGCACACAGTTTGCTCGATCGAAGCCTCTTCAAGCCTATTGGTGAAAAGAATCTCCTCCTCTTTCAAATGTGCTGGGCTAGCTATGTGAATGGTGTGGGCTCGTACAGGTTCCCATGAAATCTCTTGCACTTGAGCATTACCCTACCTCTGTGTCATTCACCCCAAAGCTTTAAACTCCTTGAGCTTTTTGGTTATAATCAACTCTTCTATAATGCTCCAGAGGTGTCAACATTCTTCTGTTTCATGACCATTGTCCTAATGGTATGCATAATAGGATCTTAGAGGCAATTACTGGCCTTCATTGGTGGTGCCTTCTTAAAGTACTCCTTAATCTAAAGGACTTTCGCTAGCTCAGCCATCAGGACTCTCAGTAAAGTCATTTTTGATAGTTCGTAGTTGAACAACAGATGTCCATTGTAGCGAGCCATCCACTAATTAGAATTTAGAGCCTGACATCCTTAATTGTGTAATATGTCAGTTCTCTTATGGTCTCGGGGTGGCTAAAGGTCTTCATAATGGAGATGGGCAGAAGGGCGCAAATCATCCCTCGACTATTAGTTGTCTCCTTGGGAGCCTTCTTATGCGAGCGATTGATGGAAGGCTCTCCTCTTGAAGAAAAAGTGGGTGGAGTTGTATTCCTCAGTTGAGAAACGATTGTTGGCTAGCTCCAACAACTCAGACAGTGTCTTCAGTTACAGGAGTCCCAAAGCATACCTAAAAAGTTCCCTCCTTTAGCCCTTGAGTAAGAATGACGCGAGCAACTGCTGAATCCAGCTCTCACACGTCCAATATCTCCTTCAAAATGTGGGTGATTAATGACCAGAGGCTCTTGTTCTATCCTTACTTGATTTGCAGAAGAGCCTGTGAGTTTTTCATTGACTTCTGGAAAATTGAAAACTATTCAACAAATAACAGTTTAAAGTTAGCAAATGAGGCAATCACTCTTATTGGTAAGTCATTGAACCACCCAAGAGTCTACTCCCTCTAATTAGTAAAAAAAAGTCAACACTTTAGTGCATTGGTTGATCATCAATAAGCATGTTGTCGATTCAAAAGAGGTTATGTGGTTGATTGGATTAATCCAACCTTTGTGAGATTCTAATGCAAGGATTTTAAACCTCTCTTAGGGCTCAGCCTTAGAGTTTCATAGAGAGAACATAAAATCTAGCTTTTGGGATGCTTCAGTATGTCCGAACTAATGTCTGTCGATCGGTGCTGCCCCAAGACTGTCGCTGTACCTGGAATATCCTTCTCTATCTATAACTAAGAGTGCATTTGGCCATTAGGTGCTGACAGACCTATAAATTGCCTACTTTTTATATACATTTTACGCTCATTTTTAATGATATTACACTTTAAAGAAAGGTATTTTGCTCGTTTTGGTTTCAGGTGCAAGTAATAGAGCTTTGGAGAAAATGAAGTAAAAACGGTGCAATTTGGAGTCAAATTGAGCAAGGTAGAAAATTTCGATCTGGCGCATTTTGATATGCCTTTCTATGCTTAATCTCCATTACATTTATCATATTTTTTTTAATAAAATTGCACTTTAAAGAAATTTTATTTTCATGTCTATCTTGTAGGAACAACACTTGGAGCAATTGGAGCTGAAACAGGGCAAAACAGAGCGACTTGGAGTCGTGCCAACTTTTAAACTAGAGCCATGGCGCCAAATTGGTGCCAAGGCGCCAAATTGGTGCCAAGGCGCCAATCATAATGAGAAACATGCGCCATAGCGCCGATTCTCTCACCTAGGCGCCATAAACTGTCCAGGAAGGTTTTGGGGCGGTTTTTGGCGATTATGGGCTGTTTTGGAAGATTCCAAGCAGCTTTGCATGACTCAAAGAGTTATACATTGAATCTAGACATTTGGAATGTGAAGAGGTGTATCTCTTGGAGTGAAGAGACGTGTCTTTTGGAAAAAGGAGGTGTTCGGTTTCTTTTTGAAAAGGGGGGATAACGTCTCTCATGTGGGATAATTAGGACGAGTTTTTAGTGAGATTAGGAGGAGTTTTGCATGCCCTTTATAGAGGCGTGGGTGTGTGAGTGTGTGTGAGTAGGAAACTTAGATTTCTACCTTTTTGGAGAGATTGGTGAGGGATTTTGAAAGATATCTGCAAGGAATTGTATAAGCATTGTGTGGATCTGTAGGAGACTTTGTTGAAGAGATTTTCATTTTCCATTCAGAGGGAAAGAGCTAAGTATTGTGTTCTTCATTGTCTTATCATTGTTGTAAACACGTTTCTAGTGAATTTTCTTTGATTTAAATGAAGTTTTCTATTGTATTTTCTCCATGCTTTGTGAGCAGTTTTCCTTTCTTTTTCTCCTTGTGATTAAAATTAATCATGTGTAGGATTAGAATGGTTTAAAGACTTCCTTTATTCCAAAATTATGGTGGTTTTTTCACTGATTCTTAATTTACTTTGCAAACTAATCACTTGTATTGTTAAAATCTAATGTGAAACATAATGACCTAGAATGGCTATGATTTCACCTAACTAGTGAATACCACATTAACCTTATGAGGAGGGCAACCAAAATTTTAGGAGAGTGCAAATAGATAAGGAGATGAGATTTGATGGGCGTAGAATCAGTGTTTCTAGGGTGACAGACCTAAATTCTTTACCAGTTTCGTATAATATTGGAACTAAGGGTCCCTGGTCGGTCCTATAGAGAGGGCATAATGGGTAATCTAGAAGTGAGAGACTAGAATATAGTTAGCATCACCACACAAACTGGAATTAGCCTTAGATTAGCTAATGTTCTTTATGTTTGTAAGGGTTAAAGAATAGGCATGCTCCTATTTTTCACAAATTTGTCACAAACTATATTTAAATCTTCAAAATTTGATTCCTATATTGATTCTAATCTCATCGCAAGGTGAAAGGAATTTTAATCATATAAGAACTTTCCAAAATTTAACAAATTTCCTTATATTATGGTTTATTTAATTTAGTTCACTTTAATTTTATATTAAATAGTAAATTTAGGAAAATTAAAATTTTTAAAAATTCCAAAATAAGACATGATAGTAGTAAACTAGAATTAGCCTATGGAATTTCTTACCTAGCTTCTCTGTGGGATCGATACTGGATCTTTAAAGAAAACCCTATATTACTTGAAACGATATGTGCACTTGCGTAGAACCTTTAGTGTGTGAGATATAAATCAAACTCTAAATTCTATATCATATCCATTTTGTACACTAGATGCTAAAATATAAACTTGGTCAAGTTTTTGGCCTATGAATTAAAATAACTGTGTAAATGCGGGTCGGGTCAGGCACCATCCCTCTCCTCTCGGGGATGTTGCTCCCTTTCCCATCAATGCTCAGATGGCATCCAACATCCAATCCATCTACTCCATTTTGTAGTTAAAAAGGCATTGGGCATTTAGTGCACTCCATGTTACCAATGTCTTTGTTGTGAGTTTCTTGTTCGTACACTGCTTATCTTCTGGTCTACGACATAATCCACGCTCACTGCATACTTTAGGATGTTGAATTTTGCTTTTTCAATGAATAACTCTCCAAGGGTTATAACATAAAAAAGAAGAGAAATAGATAGATCGAGAGAGAAAATGAACAGTAGAATTTCTTGCCTAATAGTTATTTCTCATAAAATAATCTTCTTTTTTATAGAAGAAAGAAAATAATATGTGATTTTACATTTTTTCCCTTCATTAATGGGTTATTATAGAATGTGTTAGGTATTTTACATATGTGAGCCTATTGCTAGACTGTTCTATGATTGGGTTGGTTGGGCTGTCATTACTTAAGCTCAGTAATGATGGTTCAATCGGCTTAACTGAGTAAATGTAGTCGGTTTTCTAGATTCTATGAGCTTCAGGTAAGTAAGACTAGCGCGGTGAGTTGGGTTTATCATTTGGTTTGTCTAATTTAATTGTTGATCACCGATTCTGTATGAGGACTTTTTGTCGATAAAACAAGACTGGGTTATCGAGCGGAGGGTGGATCACCGTAACTCTGTAGATAGCTTATTCCTTGCCAAATGTGGTCCTTCAAGATAATTGTAAGGCTCTGTTATATGGCTATTTCTTTGTCTCTAAGAAGGAACCTCGAGGGCATTCGTAGAATGCTTATGGTAAGGAGCCAGTTTCTTTCCTAAGGTTGGATCTACAATGGGGTAGATTGATTCCTTCGCTCGCTTTCCCTGAAGTGGTTAGCTTGGGTGTTGATATATCTGTTCAAGTCTAATCTGCCCAGATAGGCTAGACCTAGATTGTTATTATTTATTTATTTATTTATTTTTTTGTGGTCCTTCTCCTTACTCGGTTAACGTTTATCAATCACTTGGATGGCTCCATCTAATTGGATAAATGAGGCCTCTTGGCTTCCTCTCATTGGGCCATTCTTCATTGTAATTTCTTCCTGTTGGATCGTTGGATCTCATCGTGATTCATTCTGACACATTCTTGATGTACATCATGAAATTTCAAGATAACTTATTATCATACATGTTCATTTAATCTTATTTATTGCCATATTTTCTCATCATTTTTGTGATACGAAGAAACTTCTTCTAAATAACTCAGCACATTTTTTTTGTCTAAATTACATTTAGAAGTATTTATTATTGATTGCATTTATTTTAAAATTTATTCTTAATAAAGAAAACAATAATGCCTGAAATTACAATGAAAAACTTATATGCACGCCACATAATTCTCATGTGTTTGCATATATAATATCTAAAAATTTGATATTTGTAAAAAATTTTGACCATTTTTTTATATTCAGGAGAAAAAAATTTACTTATGTATTTACATATCCAATATTTAAATTTTATATTTATATTTATAATAGTTTAATGGTATAAATTTATGCATGAAAATATTTATTTTATTTTTAAATAGTAAATAAAAATAATATCATTAATTTAATTTCAACGTGTGCTTTGATAAATAAAATTATATAAAAAAGAAACACACGTGTTATATGCATGTAAAAATGATAGAAAGATAGGCATTAGATATAAATAAAAAAAATTCAGATTATATATGCAGATAAATAATAATTATGTGCTATTTATTTAAATGCTATAATTAAAAAATAATATAATAATAATAATATCATTTTGGCATCAATTGTGTCATCGTATCCTTTTATGTACATTTTTAATTCAAATGGTTTATCACTTTTAAAATATAAATTTGGCAAAATTATATACACATAATTTTCTTAAATTATCCAAAAGACATCGAAATTCGAACCGCTTCCAAGTAATTTACGACGTCAACCAAAACGTGCCGCGCGTCAGTTCCGAAAAAGATAAAAATCGCGTTTTTTTGGTCAATCTTTCTTCGAAATTTACCACGAACTTCGCGACCAAGCATCCAATTCCATTCCTATATTAATGGGCGGACGTAGCTCTTCTTCCTCCAAATTTGACCCCAAAGGAAACCCTAAAATCCCTAGATCAATTTCTTCTTCTTCTTCTTCCAATCTCAGTTTCTAGATCTCAATCCGAGTCCCCCGATCCTTCGAAAATTCCTTTCCATGGCTTACCGCACACTCGAGCTGACCCTGATTTCTGCCAAGGATCTGAAGGAAGTCAACGTTTTCTCCAAGATGACCGTCTACGCGTTGGCGACAATCGCCGGAGATCGCCGCACACAGCAGCGAACTCCGGCTGACCATAACGGCGGAAAGAATCCTTCGTGGAATACGACTCTACGATTCGCTGTGCCTGCTGATCCAGCCGCGAGTAACAATCTCGTCATCCATGTTCTCCTCCGATGCGAGCGAACACTTGGAGACCGCGATGTCGGCGAGGTTCATATCCCTGTTAAAGAGCTTGTTGATGGGCTCAAGGAAGGATCCAAGTTCGTCAGCTACCAGGTACGCAAGCCCGGTTCTGGTAAGGCAAAGGGCGTTCTCAACCTCTCCTATAAATTCGTGGATCTCCCCATATCCAGCGCGCCAGCTCCAGCAGCGAAGCCCGCCGAGGGGTTTTCTGCTTATCCGCCTTCTGCATCGGCGAAACCGCCGAAGGCAGACGAACCGGTGATGGCTTATCCCGCTGCGGGCGCGAGCGGATCGGCATATCCGCCGTCATATCCTCCGGCTGGTGGATACCCGCCGCATCAACCGCATGGAAACTATGCGCCATACCCGCCCCAGCAGGCTGGATATGGTTACGGCGCGCCACCGCAAGCTGGATATGGTTACGGCGCTCCGCAGGGGTATGGTTACGGTGCGCCTCCGCAGCAAGGGTATGGTTACGGAGCGGTTCCGCCGAGGAAGAACAAGAACAACATGGCTTTAGGGCTGGGCGCGGGACTGCTCGGCGGTCTGTTGGTGGGCGATATGATTTCAGACGTGGGGAATTACGACGCAGGCTACGACGCAGGATTCGATGATGGGTTTGGATTCTAGAAGTCCGATTTGAAAATTGGTTTTTTTTATGAACAATTTGACAGAAAAGACCTATATATTGCTATATTCTGTTTTATATCTGGTTTGAGAGCAGAGGTGTACATGTAAATTTTTAGCTATATATGATTCTTAGTTGCGTGTGTAACGATTTTTCACTTATGTTTTGTTTATATTTATCATCTTATCTATGCATTCACTTTTTTTTGTTGTTGTTTTAAGTTAAAGTTATGGTATTATTTATGTGATCTGAAAGATTTAGGTGGGGGAATTTATTCTTGTAGCTCACTTGTTTTAATGTGGGGGAATTTATTCTTGTAGCTCACTTGTTTTGGCATCAGATTCCATAACTTGGACAGATATTTAAATATAGTTTTGGAGATGCTTCACGTAACAGAGATTGAATTGGACAGAGAAACAAATGATAACAATGGCTTGTTTATACCACCATCAACTTTTACTTGTTCTTTGTACTCATTTTAACCGAGGAAGAAAAATAAGAGATGTTTACCTACTTAACACCTAAATTTAATTTTTACACAGACGTCACTTTATCCATGTGATGGTATTTTTGAATGATTTGAGTGGTATAAGAGTTGAAAACAGCATAGTTTAGGCGTTAGATGTGTAAATATTTTGGAATCTGGTGGTATGCATGTAAATGCCCCAGAAAAATGCCTAGCGTTTTTCAAATACTTGCAGCTCTTTTAATAAGAAGAAGAGAGAAAAGTTGATGGGCGATTTTTAAACAATGTCGCCATAGAAAAGAAAAGAAAATTTTGAAATGGTTAGAACTATGGTAGAAGGCCTAGGAGCTTATTCTCCTTCATCTATTAAGTTTTACATGAAGCCGTGTGGAAAGGTCTATGGATTAAGGAAAGAAAAATCATTATTTGACCATTTGAAATGGCGAGTACCTATAATGCTATAATGTTGTGTTGGAAAGAAATAAACAAGAATTTGTACCATATTATTTAGAAATAAAATGAAGAATATCAAGATGTTGGGTTAATGACATTCACATACACACCACACAATTTTTATATTTTTACATATCTAAACCCAAAGTTTCATGTTTACATGCATACCACGCTAAATCTTTAACATCACATAAAAATACCACTCAAAATTTTTAAAAATGAAATACTTATTTTCATGCATAACACCAATGGGTTTATTAGTGTAAATATCAAACTTGGGTGTAAGATTTGTAAGTACCTCTTCCTTTACGCAAAAAAAAAATGGAAATTTACCTACGGACCACTCAATTCATATGGATTCACATATCAAACACCTAAATTGATTGTTGCGCACTGACCACACTGCCTGTAGCCAAAAGTTAGGGATAAGGTGGTCTGTGCGTAAAAAATAAAGTTTAGGTGTTTGCTATGTGAATGCTTAGGAACTGGGTGGTATGTAAGTAATGGTCCAAAATAAAAATAAAGGATAAGTTGAGCTTCTTCTTCTTCATCATCTTCAACAGATCGTTATATTTCCTGATCAAGTCTTATTGTTAACAAGTTCATTATGATTGAAGCCCAATAAGAGTTAAAATCAAATGAAGTGACTAAACTTTCTTGCTAAGTAGAAATAAGTGAGAGAAGAAAAAAAAGACTTTGAACATAGTCATATCCAATAATTCATATGCAATAGAGATGGAAACCCCAAACTGAGAGTATATACATAGGCTCCAAGCTTCCAACAAAGAAGAAATCTTTAAATTATTCACCAAACTACTCTCGAGTGAACTGTGTTTGCCATATTTCATTCATATATGTATTTGTACATCAAAAAGGTGGGCATTGATCTTAAAAAGACGAGCGCTCTAAAAATGGAAGATGTGGAGCAAGATCATCTACCAATAGTTCACGAGGATCATAAATTGGACCAGTCGAGCAAGTTGAACAAAGTCGATCAAACTAAATTCGGTCAAGAGTGATAGAGCGATGATCGAGAAGTTCTGATAAGTAATATGCGAGAACCAAACAGGATAACACCTTGATCGTCAAACAATAGATGGCCAACTCGATGCAGAAGATTTGATCAAGCAGGAGAGTCAGCATATCAGGAATGCTCGGCCATCTAGAGCCAAAGATTAAAGAGTTAATCTGGCTGTCTTGGCCAACAAAACCGTACCGACCAAGTTGTCAGCCGCCAAAATGCTTATGTTTTGTTTAATATATAAATTTATAGAGGATATTTGGAAAATATCATTTTAATTTTAAAAATATGAAATCAAATCTATCTCATATATGCAATAGTTTAAATAATTAAACACTATACCACAATCCATTTATCTAGCCCAAGGAATACATACATTGCTTGGCGGTGTGACTTGATCAAATAAACTAAAGAATCCATGATAATCGTTTGGTCTGCGAACCATTTATGTTAACCGACAAAATTTCCTATCTAACACAAAAGAATTAGATAAGGTTTATTAATCTGGGGTCTTTAAGTTTCCTATAAGGCAATCACCTATAGTTAATTATATCTTAGATAACTGAAGTCGCCTAAAAAAACTCTTGATTTAGATCAGAAAATAATATTTTCATGACTTCCAAAAGGTAGGATTTTTCCAAAAGAGTGTGTGGTAGTAGGAATTCCATTAGGTGAGTGGCTCGAGTTTCGGAACAATTACTGCAGAGATCCAAAGGAATAAATACTAGGTGAAGTCATAGATCCTAGAAGAATCTCGATAACTTCCCAACTATCGTATGTTTCGGCTTCAATTCGAGACAATTATTTGATGTTTTATCATATCAATTTTAAGTAATTAGTACTTACATTCACTTGATACCAGTCATGTAAATAGTCTGGAAGATGGGAGAAATTATGTCATATCAGATAAAACCTCGAAGTTCTAAGATGAGTTGAGGGCTTCTATTGCACGAGGTGCAAAGACCTAAAAGATAAAATGAGGGGTTATGTTGCACTAGGCAAACTACATCGATGTCCTATGACTTGTTGTTAATTTAGAAGGAGTTTTTCTTTTTAAGATGGTCGTGCCGCCCACAATATTTGCTCCAAACTCCTCGTCGTAGCAGGTTTACATTTGGAAGTGTCAAATTGAAGAGACGGGAGAATTTTCATGTTTTAGAAAATGTGTATTGATGTCTTATTAGGGGAATATTTAAGTTAATTATATTAACATCGTTAGGATCCCACGATTCCCTCATTCCGACACCACTAGTTTCTTCGAATTCACTTAGTCCAGATGAATTTACTAAATTCAACTAAATGAATTTAGTACTTTCATTCATACTATGAGAAATCTCGTTAGCAGCCATAGGTTGCCTCCTCCGAGAGATTTCCGATCATCCGATAGAGACATTTTTATTTAGTTGAAATTGTGATTTTATTTTGTTTGTGATTAAGTTTTGAGTTTTTATATTTTAACTATTATGGTAGTAAATTTTATCTTTGTTTTGTATTTAATTTTATTTTTTTTTGTTTTTGTGGCTATCCTAAAATATTGTGATGGGATTAAGTTTTGAGTTTTTATTTTTTTTGTGATTAATTTTAGCTCTGTGATGGGATTTTCGTGAGAGACCTTCTTCTTTTAATGTGGGGATGGTACAGAGTCAATCAATTTAATGTTTGGTGCACTGTGGAGCTGTGGCCAAATATATTCTATTTCAACTTGATTTTGAGCTAAAAAATTGGGCTCGAGCAGTGGAAAGAATGGCTAGGGATTGGTTGGCTTGAGCTTAGGAGGGCTAGAAGAGGCTCTGGAAGTAGTTTGATAGAATCTACCCAAGATAAATGTGCATCTCATGCTTTTGGCTGTAAATGGGGAGATTTAAATAACCATGCCTGCGGCGGAGCTCAGGGCCTCAATTTGGGTGCATTGGGTTACTTATGTGGAGTGTTGAACGGTGCCATTAACCATTTAGTGTTGGCCAACTAGGATGGGTGAGTTTGGGTTTGAATGGGGGAAGGTGGCTCTCGGTTTTGGCTCCTCCAATGACTAGGCTGGCCGGCTAGGCTAGGGGGATATGGCCCAAAGATCAGGTGAGCTAGGTAATTAATTTAAATGGTGATGGGTTTTGCAAAGATCTCATTGGTTTAAGTATTTTAGCAAATAAATCCTCTAATTTAGGGGACCCTTGGTCCATGGATCAACTAGGTTGGGCTAGGTGGACCTAGACCAGTCCCTAGGGTTCAATTGATGGCTGTGGTGGACTTAGGTAGGTCACATTTGACAAGATTTGGTCACATTGGGTCATATGTTCAATTTGGGTTAATTTGTTCTAGGTTGGGTTTGATCTTATGTTGGGTCTAATTGATTGAGCAATTTTTTGTGGATGATTGTCATGAAGTATTTGAAAAAGGTTTTGAGTGGTTTTGAATTGGCTTGGGGGGTTAATTTGGCTTGATTTGGTTATTTGGTCAAGTTTGGGTCATTTGGGCTAGCTTGGGTTTGGGTTAGGCTAGAGTTAGGTAAAGGGTCCGTTGATTGATCCAAATGGTCTAGGGGGATGTCATGAATCTTTCTTGACATTAATTGGGTGGCAATTTTAAAGTTAGGGCATTCAATTTGGTGGAGTTTGAATCATGTGGTCAATTTAGGGCAAAATTTGGAATTTTGGCATTGGGTTGAACTTGGCTGAGGTTTGGGTCTAGATTTGGCTCATTTAATGGATCCATTTGATTTTTATGAATGTTAGGAAGAGTTTAGAGTTAAAATTTGAGGAAATCAACTTGGCTAAGGGGTTTAATTTGAGGGATTTAAGTACATGGTCAAAATTAGGGCCTTTTGGTTTGAATTGAAATTGAGCATGAAATTAGATCAAATTGGGTTGGATTTGGTTTATAATGATATTAGGGATGATAAATTTGAGTTTAGAAGTGAAATTGGGGAGGATTGTGATCCATTGGGTGGATATTGGAGATGATTTGGGCATTTTGGGCCTTAAGGGGCAATTTGGGACTTTTGGTCAAAATGGGCCAATTTGGTCAAATTGGGTCCAATCGAGTGGTTTAAATTGGTTTTAGGGACATTTGGGATGATTTTGGATTTTTTTGGTAATTTTTGGATTTTCAAGGGCATCTTGGTATTTTTGGGGATCTTAGGGGTATTTTGGGAAATTTGTATTGTTTTAGGTTTTATGAGTGGTGAGGAACATTTTGAGATGATCTTTAGAGAATGTTGGGTAATTTTGGGAATTTTGGTCAAAATTAGGATTGTAGTGGAAATTTGTTAATTTGGTGGAGTTTAGGGGTAAAATGGTCAAATGTTGGAATTTTTGGTAAAATTTGGTGCCAATTGTGAATTTCAACCTAATTAAGCCATGGACTAAGAGAAATCCCACTTTGGATCCTCCTATGTTGGTTCTAGCCAAACCCTATGATCACCCTTAAAATTATCTAAGTTTTTTTTTATCATTTTTAACTAATATTTTAAGGATATTACGCTTTAATGAAATTCATTTCTTATGTTTTTAGTTGCAGGTACAAGAAAATAAGTTCATGAATAAAAAGAATAAAAAAAGTAGTAAAAGGAGCAAAAATGAGTCAATTGAAGAAAAGAATAAAAAAAGGCTGACTCTGGCGCACAGGCGCCAGACTCAGCAGGGAATTCTAGAGCACTTGTGGATGATTTTGTGACTGTTATTGATGACTCAGAAGCGATCTAGAAGCCTCTGGACAATTTCCCATTTGTTATAAACAAGATTTAATGAATTTATACACAAAGAATCAATTATTCAACGAAGAGATGCGACTCAAAACCTGAAGGGGCGCGTCCATTCGCACAGAAGGCTGGCGCTTAGGCACCACAGTTACCTCTAGAATATTCAATGAATTTGGATGAATTTTGAAAAAGTTCCTGAAGCAACCCCTAGTCATTTTCGAAGCTCTATAAATAAAGGACAATTCTACAGCAATGTGTGGTCATTTTGGAGTGTGTAAGTGTTATAAGAGTGAAAGGGGTGTGCCACTTTATTTAGAAAAAGAGTGTTTTGTGTTATTTAACTTTCTTTAGTGAGAGTTCAGAGTGTTGGAGTCTTGTAGAAGTCAGTCAAAGTCAGAGAAACTTCAAAGGATTGCTTGTATGTCATTCCAGACAAGTATTTATAATTTAGCTCTTAAGTTTTGTACTTTGAATTTAAACTATATAAATATGGTTTGTGGTGTGAATCCTATACTTTCTAAGTAGTCTTCTTATCTTTCTCCCTACGAATATGAAATGATTAAAATAAAGATTGGATTTAGTTTTGTGAACTTATTTTTCTTCATTAATAATTTGTGATGTTACTTTACCTGTTATTCATTTACACTACAACTTGATCACCTGTAATGTTAAAATATGTGGAGAGTTCGTAAGACCTGACCGTGGGCTAAGAAATCTTAACTTGTAAGTATCACATCTCCCTTGGAAAGGTAGATGATAAATCCTTAAAGGGAGAGGTGCGAATAGATAGGGAGATAATATTTGAAGGGCTTAGAATTGAATAAGTTTTTAGAGTGACAGGTTAAATTCTATTATTTTGGTTTAAGAGGAGGTAACGGGTAACTAGTAGGCCCTACCATAGGCACCCATGGGGGAGAAACTAGAAGTGAGAGCCTAGAACTTTGTCCCTTATTACTAATAATACATCCTGATCTTATCTTCTAAAACTAGCCAATGTTCTTTAGATGCTGTAACAAGGTTAAAGAATAATTATGCTCATATTCGTCACATTACCACATTATTTAAATTCTCAAACTAAATTTGATGTTTATTAATCATTAAATATTTCATATGGGGAAAAAATCTTTGTTTAATATGTCGAAAAATTAAAATTACTATTTTATTTCCAACTG
Source organism: Papilionanthe hookeriana x Papilionanthe teres (assembly GCA_022702705.1). Classification (NCBI taxonomy): domain Eukaryota; kingdom Viridiplantae; phylum Streptophyta; class Magnoliopsida; order Asparagales; family Orchidaceae; genus Papilionanthe; species Papilionanthe hookeriana x Papilionanthe teres. Next base: position 136,554,902 of record CM040429.1, on the reverse strand, counting down.
CTACTTTAAATAACTTGCATATTCTTACTTGAAAATTGATTAGTTTATAAATAGATTTTAATCTTTCTTTTATTATTTATTTATACTGAATCTTCCTCGTAGGATCGATATCTGGGGCTTAATTAGAAAGACATATATTACTTGAAATGATACGTATACTTGCGTAGTACCCCTAGTGTGCGATTTATATTTATTTATAAAAACTTTAATCTTTAATTATCATACATTAGCCGTTTAATCAGATTTGGGGTCAAATTTAGCCATAATTTTATAAGTTATTTTACTTGCGTAATTGCGGTCAGGTCAAGTTGTTGGCACTGTTGCTGGGGAAAGAAATCAAATATAAGCACTAAGAATTAAATAATTAAGGAAAGATAAAAATTTTATTTTAATATTTATATTTTAATTTTATTAAATAATTAAATAATTTTTTCTAATTTCTTTTATGCGAAGTTCAGGATCTGAAGGATTAATACCTTATTATTCTGAATTAGAACACACTATAAGAAGAATTAGAAAAGAAAGAAGAATTCATAATTTCCTAGAAATGGATAATATACCTCGCAATAATATGCAATAAAATATTGCAGGAAATGAAAATCAAAATCAACATAGACCTTTAAGAGAGTATGATAACCCTAAATATGATGAAATTCATTTAAGCATTAAAATCCCTGCTGTAGCAGCAAAATCATTTGAACTTAAACCTGCAATTATACAAATGATACAAAATAATCAGTTTGGAAGATCTCCTACTGAAGATCCTAATTTACACCTTGCTAGTTTCCTATAACATTGTGCTACTTTCAAATATGATAATGTTTTTGATGATGCTATTAGGCTTAGATTTTTTCCTTTTTCTTTAAGGGATAAGGCTAAGATGTGGTTAAATTTGTTAGCAACTGGATCTATTAAAACTTGGAGAGAAATGGCGTAAAAATTTCTAGCTAAGTATTTTCCGCCTTCAAAAACTGCAAAACTTAGAAATGATATAACTTCATTTACTCAATTTGAAGGGGAAACTATTTATGAAGCATGGGAACGATTTAAAGAATTTCTTAGGAAGTGTCCACATTATGCTTTACCAGACTCATTAATTATACAAATATTTTATAATGGATTAATAGGATCTCTTAGATCTATTGTAGATGCTGCTGCAGGAGGTTCCTTAATGGCTAAATCATTTGATGAAGCTTATGCTTTAATAGAAGAAATGGCTACCAATAATTTTAATGGCCTTCTTATAGAATAAATACTAAAAGAGTGGCTGGTATATGTTGACCTCATTTTTGGTGAGGTCTTTTCTTTCCTCTTAGTGTTTAGGGTCTAGCCATAGAACTTCTCCTTGACTATCCTAGATGACTAGAGATGGAACCCACCATTTAGAAATTCAAGCCAAATCTTAGTTCTCTTTGGGATCTTACATAGATGGTCATTAACCTCCAAATCACTTGGAAGGTTGGGACCAATGTGTGAGAAGACAAAGATGAATTCCTATAGGATGTTCAAGCCTTAGGACAACCCTGGGTGGCCTGGTCTTGGTGAGGTATGGCTGGCACACACTGCACTCTCACACCCATCCTAAACCCTAAATGGCTAAACCGTCCCTACCTAATCTTGATTCCTGGTTCATTGGAGCACTCATGTGGTTAAGTCCGAACCCCTAGCCCTTGGCTAAGAGGGTTAAGAAACCTATGAGATTTTCAAAATGGACATTTCTTGGTCCATGGCTCACTCTAAGCTTTCCACCCTCTCAACCATAATCAAATTCTATTTTGCCAAAATTCATGGTTTTGACATTGGGCCCTCAAACCTACCTAAAATTACCTAAATTGCCCCTACAACCACAAAACTCTCCCAAAATTTCCCAAAAATTACCTAAAATTTCTAAAAATCCTAAAAATCATTTTAAAATAATTTTCATCTCTTAAATCTACCAAAATACCCCAATACCCTCCAAATAACATCCAAATACCCCAAATACCCCTTTTAGCCCAAAATTCCAAAAATTCCCAAAAACTTCTAGAAAATCCCAAATATTCCCAATTTCATTTTGTTCAACTACACCATAAGCTAATTTTGCCAATTTAACCCAATTTTATCAAAACCCCAAATTTGACCCATTTTTAATCCAAAAGGACCCAATGTCAAACCAAATCAACCCATTTGGCCTTGATTTTGCCCAATTTCAATTCTAAACTTTAATTAAACATCCCCACTACCAATATAAACCAAATCTAAGTCCAAAGTGATTCACATTTGAGTTCAAATCCATTTAAAATCCAAATCCCTAATTTTGCCCAATTAATCCAAATTCCCAATTAACCTAATGTCAACTTCTCTCCCCCCTAAATTTCAATCCTAAACCTTCCATGATACTCCCATGAAACCCATGCTACTTTAAGTTATCCCAATTTGAGCCCAAATCTTAGCCTTAACCCACTTGAAATCCAAAATACCCTCATTTTAGCCTAAATTGAATCCATGTCCAAAATCTACCAAATTGATTATACTAATCCTAAAATTTCCTCCCAATTGATGTTTGAAACTCTTCAATACATTCCCCTAAACCAATTGAAACTTTCAATTGGGTCTAAACCTCACCTTAACCCAACTTGGACCAAACTTGATCCAACCTTGCCCAAATTAACCAAAATCCCAAAACCCATCAAATTGACCTTTAAATTGAACTCAAAACCTCTCCATGTCTTCATGAAATTTCTTCATGGAAATAATTTCTACAATGTTGCTCAAGACACTTGGAACCAAATCAAATCTAAACTCAAGTTAGCCCAACCTAAACCCAAGTGAGCCAAATTAAACCTATGGCCTAACCTAACCAAATTGAACCAAATGTGGCTAAACCAACTCTTCCACAGCCACCATTTGAACACTAGGAACCACCCAAGATCCACCCTAGATCCACCTAGCCCAAGCAAAATGAGCCATGGACTAAGGGTCCCCCATTTTAGGGGATCTCTTCCCTTAAATGGTTAAATCTCCTTTTGCATCGTCCCAAATCCTCCCATAATTGATTAATCACCATTAAACCCTGCCATCTGACCCACCTGATCTGAGGCCAGCTCCCTTACCCTTGCCGGCAGACTTAGTCGCCGGAGGGGGTCAAAACTGAGAGCCACCACCTACCTAACCTCACCCAAACTTACCCAATTGGCCACCTCAGCCAAAGTAAACCTTGAAGCCTCTCTACCCTCCACATTGAGCTCTGGCTTAGCCCTATGGCTCTAGACATAAAAGCTTCCCCTTTCGATCATGAATAGTGTGTTGAAAAATTTCCTCACAAAACCTCCCCAAATCACTCCCAGAGCTCCTCCAAGACAAGAGAAGCTCAGTCCCACTATCCTCCTACCGGCTGAGCTTAATTTTTCAGCCCAAAATCAGGCCAGAAACAGGACATCTCTGAAACCTCCACAGAAACAAAATTAACTTCTTCCACACCTTCACAAGAGGTAGAGAGGAAGTTCACCAGTGAAAGCCCCCTCACCAGACCAGCCATTTGTTCTATCGGTTAGAGTTTGAGATCGGGCTTGGACGAAGTCATACCTAGGCATTCCACCAGAGTGAGAGCTTCAATCCGTAGCCTCCTGGGACTCCAACGAACGTGTCGAACAGATTCAATCGAGGCTTCAACTCTTGGACCAAGGTATGGAAACTTCTCTTGCTTCCGAGCTTCTAGCGATTCTCCATTTATTTTGATTCAATTTCAATGTGCATTAGCCGTATAGATGTGTAGCCCTAGTCTAGACGAGCATGTAGGAAGAAACCACACTTGATTTGGTTGAGTATCGAGTGAGATATTAGGTCTAGAAGGTGGACGGCTCTCGGGTTGAACCAGACGGGGACGATGACCAGCAACCGTTGAATTGCGCTTGTAACAGATGGGCGGCCAGGATCAAGCTGGACGGAATGATGGAACGGAACCGCGAACCGCGTGGCTGCCGAGTCAGATGGCAGCGCTGAATTAAATCTCGTTGAGTGGAGCTTCGACCCTTCGTATGTTGAGGTGGCGCCGCGTGGATAAGTAGGAAAATAGGGTATTTTATGAATTATTTAAATACCAGAACCTTTAAAAATCCATATCTTTGTGTAGAAAAATCACAAAATTAAAATAAAATACCGTCTTGCTCAGTGAACAGAGGAGAATAATGTGGGAAAGAAATCAAGTTATTTGGTTAAGTATTTATTTTTTAATGATTTTAATACTGATTTGAGTATTTTAATTCTCCATTCACACACATAATTCACCATAGCATGAAACCATAGGGCTTTTGTAGCCTCTGATCTTGGGGACATTCACTGAATTTTCCATGGCGAGAGGCTATCCCCCAAATAAGTTATCTATTTTCCAAGTTTTTATTCCTGTTTTGGTATTTTATTTCCAGTAATTAGCATATTATTTGGAAAATTCTAGTAAAATTAGGATAGGTTTCCTATGACCAGAGGAACTTGGGATAATTATGGCATGGTTTTAAAATGTTGTAAATAATCCTAATGGCTTACTTGACCCAGAACCAATTTTGAATTAATTAGAACAAACTAAAAATCAAATAAACTTGAAGTCACTTCTCCACTGATCTTTAGGGTCAGAGGAACCCCATGAAAAGTTTGGAATTAATTAAAATGGTTTAACCCATTAAATGGATTTTTTTAAATAACATAGCCAAAATTAACTTTAAAAATTCATAAAACATAAAATATATTTCAAAAATTCACTAAATTGGTTTTGGGGCCTCTCTGATGTCAGAGGAGTCTACGAAAATTAAAATTGGATTTTTTTCTAAATACTTCATTCTTAACCTAACTTTTAATATTTTCATGATTAAAAATTATAAAAAACACTAAAATATTAAAATTCATAAAAATGTCATATTTGGTCCCCTAATCACTTAGGAATCAACCAAATAATTTTTTAATGCCCCAAAATAAAGATATTGAATTTTAAAGGCTTAAGGAAATTTTTAATATTAAAAAATGAATTTTCCAACCATTTCACTAAAATAATTCTAAAAATTCAAAGAAAAATCCAGAAAAATATAAGATTTATTTCTTTGAGCTCCTTGGGATTAGAGAGATTTAAAAAAATATAAAACCCATTTTTCAACTTTAATTTTATTTTATAATTAATTAATGCCTCGAAAATTAAAATAATTATAATAAATAGTGTATATTTCAAAAAATCACTAAAATTGGTCCAAGTGATACTCTAGTTAATAGAAACCTCTCATAATTTTCCTAAGGATAGAAACTTCCTCTTGATCATGTTATTAAATTTTCATTGAAAATCCCTATTTTCATTAAAATAATTATATAAATTAAATAAAAAATAAGAAAAACACATTTTCTCCTCTATTGTCTTAATTGACATATGAATAAGGTGACATAAAAGTTTTTTAATTTCATTTGAGCTTAATTTGATGAGTTATGAGATGAATAAGCATAAGAGGGCATTAAGGTAATTAAAAGGCTTTAACCCTAATTAACGTTTAGGCTTAAAAAGTGGGAGGGGGAAAATATTTGATCATAGTCTTTCCATTTGGATGATTGAAACTAAAATAGTTAAGGGGTAGAAACCCATTAATCACATTGAACTTTTAAAAGAGAAGCCTTAATTAATCAAATCATTAAACTTTGGAAGTTAATTAAGAAATAAATTGTCAAGGTTAAGGGATTTGACATAGGAAGATTCTAATATTTTGAAATTCAATGCCTAATCAATGAATTTATTAAACATCACCTAACTTTTATTAAATGAAATTGTAACAAATAATATTTGAAATTAAAAAGAGGAATAATCTTGAAATTTTATAATTAAATTGAAAACTTAAAGAATACTTAAGTTAAAAAAATGATTTAAAGATCGAATTAAGATAACTTAAATAATTAAAACTAATTTGAAATCACCCATAACTAAGACTGAAACAAAATTGGAATATTAAGGTCAATTTAAAAACAATTCATAATCAAGGCATTAAAATTAAACCGATTTAAAATTATTTAAAAAAAATCATAATTAAGTTACAAAAAGTTCAAGTCATTAAAACTTAACGAAACCAAAAGATATTTTTCCAACTTAAAATAATTTGAAACATTTAAAACATTTAAAAAGACCAATTAAAACTTTATAGCTAAGTTAAATCACCTTAAACCATTAACTCAAACTTCAATTAAGAATGGTTTAATTCTTTAATGAACCAATTTGCCCCTAAAGGCTTTCATTATTATAACTCTTAAATGGATCATCAAATGAAATGTACCTTACTCATAAGATAATCAAACATCCTAATTCACTGAGCAAGAGCAGTCTGGGTGATCGATTCATCGCCACAATGAAACTAACTGAACTCGAAGTAATCACTTAAATGTTTAAGAAGATGTTCAAAATTTAGTTCCGAGCACTTCTCTAACTTGATTGGATGTTTTAAAAGAACAGTGAGACTTCATTGTTCTTAGATGAAGAAAATCATCCTTAAAAAACACAAGAACCTAGACGTCATAGAAACTGACTAGCAATAGGATTAGCATTTTGGTAGACAACTAGAACCTTCGCTTAGCTTTACCTAGGTATTTGCTACAAATATATAAATGCCTTAACATGTGTTTTAAGTGCAGGTGAAAATGACGAGAATGCCCACCAGGTACGCTTTTAAGTATATTGAAATTTACATTCAACAATTTATTAAATGTCTTACTTTCTTGTACTTATAAATGTAAGAAAATGATTGAACCCAACATGTCTACACAGCTTAAAATTTAATCACCAACAAAAATGAAATTGCAATTATAACTAGAATTAAAACGTATCGTTGGATGATCGAGAATCCCTCAGATGATGTAACCCACGTGTTGCTAACAAGATTTCCCACTGTCTAAATGAACGTGTGGAACTCATTCAGTTGAGTTTAGCAAATCCATTTGGACTAAGTGAATCAGATGAAAATAGCGGTGTCGGGATGACGGAACCGTGGGATCTTAATCGGTTTTGGTTAATCAACTTTAAGATTTGTTTTAATTAAAATAATAAGCCATCTCAATTTTCAATTTTTCTAAAATAAAAAGTTCTCTCATCTCTTGATTGTCACCTTCTAAAACCAAACCTCTACAACCACAAGGAGCTTGGAGCACAGTAGGCAGCACGACCATCTTCATCAGCAAAACTTGTGTCTACTTCAGCAAAACCCTTTCTTAGAATTAAATAACAAAGCCATAGGATTTTGAGGTAGTCTGCCTAGTGCAACATAAATCCTCAACTTTTTGTTAGGCATTTGCATAATCATATTATGCAAATTAAGCCCTAACCGGTCTTAGGACTACGAGGTAGTCGTTTGGTACGACATAAAACCTCACATCTTCGAGGCTATTTGTGTGATTATGTCATACAAGTATAAGTCCTAATTAACTAAAATTGGTAGGATCGAAATATTTAATAAACTCTCATATTGAAGTCAAACCATATTATTTTTGGGAAGTCACCAAAGTTCACTTTGAATTCGTGACATCCCCTACCTTTCGTTCCTTTATACTCCTGAAATAAACTGTTCCAAATTTGAGCTAATCCCTTTTAAAATTCCAAAATTCAATCCTTTGAAACCTAAAACTTTGAAATTCTTGAGAGCAAAACAACTGATCATTATCAAGAGTATTCTTAAGTGATTGCCATCATTTAAAATGTAATTAACTATAGGGGCTTGCCCTTATAGGGAACTTTAAGAACCCAGGTAATATAAACCATGCTTAATTCCTTTACAGTAAGTAGAGGAACTTGTCGGCTTATAAAATTGGTTCACAGACCAAACAAATATCACAAATCTTCTAGTTTATTTAATCGAGCCCTATCACTAAGTAGTGTGTCTATTCTTCGGGATAGATACACGGTTTGTGGTGCGGTGCTCGTTTATATATACTATTTGGGATGTGAGATCAGTTTAATTTCACATCTTAAAATTTTCAAACTTAAAATTATTTTCAAAAATTAAATGCTACTTTGTTATTTTATTTTCTCTTTCCTTGTGGGATCGATAACCGAGGACTCCACTAGAATACTGTGTGCTTGATATGATACGTATCTTGCGTAGCATCGACGACATAAACGGTGAACCCCCGCCATATAATATAGGCGGGAATTCGAGTTTTCGCAGCCCGTTGCAATTCGTCAATTAAAATATCATAATATGAAATTGGCAGGTCTGAGACCATATCCTAGGAAGTCTTCAAATCTACTCGAAAGGTTTCATATGTTGATTCCCCTTAGTGACAAAGATCACGATATCATTTTCTTAGCTTAGCGGTTTTTGATGGATATGACTTTCCACGATGAGGAAAACATTTTGATAGAAAATTTTGTGGAATGTTCTCCCCAAATTGTAGTAGATCCATGTGCTACTTAACAGATTTAAGCTGTACCAAGCTTTATCCTTAATGAAAGTAAAGTCAAAGATACATGACATCATTCGACACTCAGTCATATTTGAAGAAATGCCTGCAATTCTAGAGAAATGGCAGAGATATGAATTAGGATGTTCATTAGGTGTTCCTCGAATTGATTTTTTTTGTACCATTTCGATAATAGCGAGGTTTAAGCTCAAATGAATTAGAAGCAACATCAGGATTTTGGATACAGTCAGTGAATTTCATGTGTTTTGGGTTAGCATGTTCTCTTAAAGGTTTGGGTAAATTTTCATTTTCATTTCTTTGATTATCTAAGTTTTTCGCCATTTTGTGTGGATTTTTTAGATTTTTCATGTTATTTTTGAATTTTCTAATAGTACGATCTAACTCCCCGAATCGTGGAGCACTAAACCTATAGATCTAATCTTACGCATATAAAATCACACAAAGCATACTTAAAATGTATATTAAACTACAAAGTGCGAAACGATAAAGTAAAGGTTTTCAAGCTACCCTACAATTTTGATAGTTACCATTTATACCTTCCCAAATAAACCAAAAATAGAAACTTGGTTGGGGCGTGCCTGACTCAAATGTTAATATTCAAAGATAGTTTCAGTTTAGTCTCATAAATAGATTAATTTAATAATTAGGTAGTCGCCCCGTATACGCGAAGTATACATGTCGATTAAGTAATACGGGGGCTTTAGTAGAGTCACAGTTTATTAATCCACTGAGGAAGGTGAACATTTCAACGTATAACAAATATGTTGAATTCAATATCCATAATGCAAGTTCAGAGCGTCTTGTTAGGAGGCTAGAGCAAGGTTATTATGCTGTAAATTACTACGAATTTCACTTTTTAATTTCTGGCAGGAGTTGAAAAACAAATGCACACACTAGTTTTGTATTGAAAGGTTTTCATATATAAAAAAGAATCATTCCTCTTAAAATGATTCTATGGTGAGTGTTACACCTAAAATATATAGTATTTTTATGCACATTTTTATACCTATTTTTGATAATATTGCACTTTAATGGAAGGTATTTTGTGTTTTTCTTGCGGTATGATCGAAATGGATGGTCATATTGAAAAGGAGCAAAAATTGGATCAAGAATTTGGAGCAAAAAAATACTGAAAAATGAAAATTTGAGCCTTGGCGGCTAAGCGGCTGGCAGGCCGGCGCTTAGCTTGCCTGATTAAAAATCGAAATCTAAAGAATTTGGAACCAATTTCAAAGGGGGATGGGATGCAACTCTTTGTGGTAACTTCCATAACTTCAACTTTAAGGTATGAAATTTGAATGAAGGCGTGCATTCTTTGGTGGATATATTGAATGCGGACACATTTTGAAGTGACACTACGAGCACCTTTTGGTTTACAATTTTTAAAGAGATTCTTAGGAATGACTAAGTGCTCCTCCACTTACTCATTTGAGAGACTTTTTACGATATTTTACTTTTATTTTGTGAGAGTTTTTATTAAGAGTAGGAGTAGAGAGTAGAAAGGAGAAAAGGGTCGAGTGAAGTCTTCTTGCTTATGCTGCTTTCTTTTAGTTTAGTTTTATTGATGCAGGTTATTACGGTGTGGAGTTGGGAGATGCCTTTCTGAGGAGTAGTTTAATGAAGATTTAAAAGTTTAGAAGGAACTTCCTGAGTCTTGTGGAGAGAGTTTCTGTAGTGTTTACTTTTGTTCTTACACATAGTTTTTTAATTAATACTTGTTTTTGTTTGTTGTTTCTTATGGTTTTTAATTGAATCGATGTGTTTTTGTATTTTTCTAAATGGTCATGAGTAGTTTACTTTATCTTTTTCTTTCTTAAATGGAGAAGTAATTAGTTTATAGAGAATTGTTGTGGAAAGCATAAGTGTTTAAAGTTGGAAGAAGTTGTGAAAGTTGATTACGAAAACTTTGTTTTAGCTGCTAATTTGGCACGGTAAATTTGTAGAATTTCTTAGGAATTATGTAAGATCCAATGTGATATTGTCACATAAAAGTTAATGCAGAATGACATACAATTATATGGTGAGAATTGTAGTCCATATAATTGAATGTAATATTAGAAGATATTTTTATGGAAGGGAGTAAGGGTAAGTTTTTAGAGTGAGCGGAGACTAGAACCTCCTAATTTGGATTTGAAGTTTGAGTTTTGTTATGAGAAGTTAGCTTGAGTTGGTGGGAATCGAGTGAACTCTAGAGTGAGGGGCGGTATCTTCCCTGCCTAACCATGTTCAAAATGAGAAAATTTCAAATTAACCTATGTTCTTTATAGAACCAAGTAAGGAGTAAAGAACGCTTTTGCTTCTATCTATCATAACAAATTTAAATACTTTCACAACAATACTTTAATAATTATTACTACTTCACCAAGGAAAGAAAAGATATTCCGTTAATAGTGTTTTACATACAGTGTTATTAGTTGTTATAATTTTAATTTCTTGCTTAACATTTTATTAAGGAAATTTCAAAAAGACAAATCAACTTTCAAAACTTTTCAAAATCAAGATATACTTTCAAAAAGCCATTAAAAAAAAGTAAAAAGATAATTCTCGGTTCCTTTAAAGATTTTTTTCATATTTTCCACTGTGTGTTCGATATCTCGGGGCTTAATCAAAAGTCTATGTGCCAGTAAACGATGTCATTATACTTGTGTAGTATCCCATATTATAAAATCATAATTTTCATATCTAAATCATCGGCACATATATATATTCGGTGAGGGACGAGTTTTTTTTGGCGCACATATATTTATCTGGGATCGAGTGAGTGATTGATATATATTGAGAATAGATTTGTATTGTGCCAAATAGAAGACATTCTTTTGTGTTTACCCTCATTAAATTACCCCCCTCTTCTAAGTTATGTAAAAGATTATGTAAAATCTGGCTTAAATTGTTAAATCCAAAGTTTAGTTGGGAGGATAATGACTCTAAGAGCTTGGAGCTCCCACTTCCCTTCACTGAAAGGCTAACCCTAGCTTCGGTTGCAAATGTTAAGGACCAAATTAGGGATTTTTAGCACATGCTTTAAAACCTGCAATTCGACGCTCATTAAAAGCTTGTATTTCACAATTTATTTGCACCCAGATTTCCTTGAACTACGCAATTCGTTCATGGACATTGAATGGATTCTCCATGTATATTATAAAACACTTAGTCCTTTCAGATTAAATGTTTAACAACAGTTATAATTGATTGGACGGTTGAAAAATAATGATGTTGAAAATGAAAAATTATCATAATTTCTTTAACATTTTTATGGAACATCGAATCTACATCATCACTTCACCGTCTCATTGCGAAGAAAGACAAACAAATCTACTCATTCATGAGGAAGATACAACAAAACGTGGATTATATATATAAAAGCAATGTCATACAAACCACAAAAGTAAATATAACTTATCTCTTTCTCTTTCCCTATGAATCTCTTGTAGATCTTTGATTCCATTTCTCTCTCTTCTCTATAAGGATCAATTCTCTCTCTTTAGAATGGTAAGGAAGAAGCAATATCTCACTTTACTCCTTCTCCTACCTCTTGAGAAAAATCTACTCACAATACAACATACACACACTCTCTACCAAATATACTAATACCTTTCTTCACTTGAAAAGACTTGTCTCTCTCTCTCTCTCTCTCTTTTAGCGTCCAAAATAGTCTAAAATAAGTTAGAAATGAAATCCCCAAGAGTTTCCTCAAACAACACTTCAAAAAGTCATCGAATAGATTGAATTTGACTTAAACTAACATTGGGCGCGGCAGCTAGGGCGCCATATAATTGTGAAACTCTTTGTATTTGGGTGGCCGGCATGGTAGAAGTCAATATTCTCCATTTTGTAGTTTTGCACATTCCAAAATCATTCCATTTTAACTTCTCTTTGCTCCAATCACCTAAAATCATCATACACCTGCGACAAAACATGAAAAATACCTTACTAAAGTGCAAGATCACCAAAAATGAGTAAATTATATAGTAAAACCTAATATATTTTTTGGTGTTTCGGTCATCAAAGGGGATTAAATCTCATTATGAAAGAAATTGTTAAGAAAAGAAAATTTAAAGTGGTTAAATGCTAGGATAATATATCTTATTTCAGATAGTGCATGGGTTAGTATAATACAATGTGTTCCTAGGCGAGGTATGGTATGCTATTAATGAACGAATGAACTAAATGCGATGAGCAAGATAAGTTACGGGATGACTAATATGCATTGATTATAGAAAAATTAAACATTACAATGAGAAAAGATCACTTTTCATTACCCTTTGTGGATCGAATTTTGGATAGACTAGCTGGGCATAAATGCTTTGTTTTCTAGATGAATATACTAGTTATCACCAAATATAAATTACTCTGGAGGATCGAATAAGAAGTTTACCGATCCTTATAGTACATTTGCTTTTATAGGAATGCTCTTTGGTTTAGGTAATGCCCCTGTTTGCATTTAGCGGATGTATGATGGCTATTTTAGTGATTTAATTGAAAAATGAATTAAAGTTTTTATGGACGATTTTTTGCAAATGTTTTGGAACTTCATTTGAATCATGTTTTGACCATTTATCACAAGTTCTTAAATGTTGTGAAGAAACAAATTTTGTCCTTAATTAGAAAAAAATCCATTTTATGGTAGTAGGAGGGAATTTTGGGACATCACATATCAGAGAAAAGGTAAGGAGATAGATCGTGCAAAAATTCAAGTGATAGCTAATTTACCTCTCCCAACAAAATATAAGAAAATTATGGGTTTTTTATTTTATGTTTGGATTCTACGGACGATATATTTATGACTTTTCAAAAATTGCTAAGCCTTATCTTTGTTTGCTTGAAAATGATGTAATTTTTAATTTTGATAAATATTGCTAAAAAAACTTTTGTGCTCTTAATAGAAAAATTAGTCACTCCTTTGATTATTGTTTCCAAAATTGGAAAAAACCATTTGAATTAATGTGTGATGTAAAATATTACTTATATAGTGGAGCTGTTTTTGGACAAAAATATGGAAAAATTTTTAATGTAATTTCTTATCATAGTAAACTCTTAGTAAGCTGAAATTAATTATACCATAACTGAAAGATCTATTAGCAATAGTATTTGCCTTTAATAAATTCGGATCATATTTAATAGGAACCAAATGTGTGGCACATACAAATCATTCAGCTATTAAGGAATTTAATTATAATTTGAAGGATCTTGGTAAGAAGATATTATTGTAATTAAAATGAGTTGAAGGAACATAAGGAATGAATCTTATGAGAATGTAAGATTTATAAAGATAAGATGAAAAAGTGGCTTGATTGGAAGATTCTTACTAAAAATTTTGAGCCAGGGCAATAAGTTTTGCTTTGTAATGCAAAATTGAGGTTATTTTCTGGGGAAAATTAAGTCCGGGTGGATGGGCCCATTGTGTGATAAAATTTTATCCTTATGGAGGCATGGATATCAAAGATCCTAAAACCCTGAGAATTTTTCTGAGTGAATGGTCATATGTTAAAACCTTTATTGCGTAGGGGATCAAACTAAATTGAATGATGTTTTTGTTGGATTTTGGGGATCATGCGCAACGGAAGCGAAATTAATCATGTACGCATATTAAAGTCAGCTTTGACAAACCACCAAAGATCTCATGTGCTCATACAAATCAAAAACATAAGCAAAAGAGAGTGCAAGAAATCATACCACTAGGTTCTACTCTTAGATTTCTCTCTCTCAGCGGATCTTTAAGGCGTTGAAACCACCGCCCTCTGCGGTATCCACACTCGAAGCGGATTTCCAGGTGATAGCTACATTTGCTAGATCGGAAACGGGGTTTCTCCAAAACCCAAAGAACTCTCTTCCTCTCTTATGGATTTCAAAAGGAAAATAATAAAAGTATTCTTCATAAGCCATGACCCCTCCTTTTAATTGAAGTGACACGTTTCATGGCACCTCTTCATTAAAGAGGTCATTTTTAATATATATTTAAAAACTCCTTTTTAAATATATGATGAATTAAAACTCTTTTAATTCATGCTTGTAATTTAAAATAATCTTATTATTATAAATTACTCGAAGTGAAGAGTGTTCATCGACCATTCTAGTCCATTAATTTTGTGCGACCTATAGGTTCAATTAACATTGGCGGTAGGCTTAAATCACCATTTATAAACCTACAAGAAGTTATAGTTGGTCTCTAGCAAGACACTATAACTACCCAAGTTAGTATGAATAGTCTCAAGATCCGAGACAACCTGATTGTTAATGACATAATCGCTTTATCATGATATCATGATAGAATATAAGGCATGGATTAATGTCAACCTTATATCTCTCTATCTTTAATTTCTCGACCATTTGATTAAATTTGATTAAATAAAATGCAATTGATCTCCATAAATTCATTTGAGTGTGGCCACACAATTCTCGGTCTAAATCATTCGAAGGGCCAAAGATATCTCTCTTATTTATAAGAGGACAAATTCCATCTTGATTACTCATATCTCACTACATGATTCACATTATACCCCGATCATAATCTTTATGGTCATTAGGTCAAAGACAACGTTGGGTTATGTCGAAACGCCAATGACCCATAAGTATTGAGAACCGTGACGATCTCAGGTCGAAGGATTCGATGTCACTTTCTGACTTGAGATTAACATATGACATATCCATGATTTAATCTCAAGCGAGTCGATCAAATGTTATTCTCCAATAAAAATACATATAAATCGATGTGTATCTCCATACATATATTCATCTCATAGATATCCATCAAACTTTATATTAATCTTTATTTATTTAATGTTCCATATGATAAGCGATTATGGATATTTAGAATAATCTTCATAATAAACATGAAACTATTGAGTTCTTCTTAATCATAAACATGCTAATTAAAATAGAAAAATATTCATAAAAAGTTCAAAATACATATCCATATAATATCCATATAATAGGCACAGGGCAACATCATATGATCTCCAGCAACACTGACATTTTATCGATGTATCTAATACCCACATGGACCTTACATGACCTCGTATTTTTGCTTGTGGTAGAGGTTTAGTTAATGGATCCATGACATTGTCATACGGTACCTTTGCTATATTTAACGTCACCTCTCTCAATAATTTCTCTAAGGAGATGATAACGCACAGTATATGTTTGGATCGGCGATGTGACTGGGTTCCTTTGCTTGTGCTGCTGTACTTGTTGTTTCATCCTGATAAATCTCGACGAGTTTGTGATACTAGGAATCACTCAAAGGTCGAAACAAATTTCTTTATCCAATGCTTCTTCATTTGCATCACATCTTTGCTATGTACTCGACTTCGGTTGTAGAATCAACAACGGTGCTTTGCTTTGGAACTCTTCCGGCTAATAGCACCACCATTTAACGAAAACACATATCCGTTGCGATCGAAAATCATCTTTGTGTGATTGAAAGCTTGCATATGTGTAACCTCTTACAACCGAGATCATCTTCTAATACACCAAAGACCAAGAACACATCCTTAGTTCTTCTCGAAGTACTTAAGAATGTTCTTGGCTAGCATACGGTGACTTTCACGAGATGCGGCCAGTATCTGCTCGTTGTACGCAAAGCATAAGAAACATCTGGTCTAGTACATAACATGGCATACATGATAGATCCTATAAACGGAAGCATAAGGAATCTTACTCATACGCTCTCGCTCTCATCATTAGTGTTAGGACATTGAGTCCACTAAGCATTATGCCATGTGACATAGGCAAGAATCCTCTCTTGGACTCTTCCATACGGAACAGCACCGATTATAAGGTCTATATGTACTTTGATTTAGAGCAATTAGCCTTTTAGATCTATCTCTATAGATCTTTAATCACAGGATATAGGATGCCTCTCCTAAATCCTTCATTGAAAACATTTACCCGAACGAGTTTTGACATTGTGCGAGGTAGGTATGTCATTCCCGATGAAGTAATATGTCATCGACATATAAGACCCCGAGAAAAATAATAGTGCTCCACTAACTTTCTTGTAAACACAAGGTTCATCTTCATTTTTGATAAAGCCAAACTCTTTTGGTATCTCATAAAAACGAAGATTCCAACTCCTTGAAGCACAGCGAGCCATTAATGGATCTTAGAAGCTTGCACACTTTGCAGAAATTCTCGGGATGAGCAAAACCTTCGAGTTGTGTCATATACACATCCTCAAACAAGTTTCCATTAAGAAACACAGTTTTAACATCCATTTGCCATATCTCATAGTCATAATATACAGCAATGGCAATGAGAATTCTAATAGACTTAAGCATGACTCACAAATTGAAAAAGTTTCATCATAATTGATACCATAATTTGTTTAAAACCTTTTGCAACAAGTCTTGCTTTATAAGTATGCATATTACCATCCATGTCAGTTTTTCTTCTTGAAAACCACTTGCACCCAATGGTCTTAATATCATTTGGTGGATCAACCCAGTTCCCCGAGCTTGATTATCATACATGTGGATTGGATTTCGGATTTCATGGCCTCTAACCATTTGTCGAGTCTTGATTTAACATAGCATCACTTGATAGGTAGTAGGATCACCATGATCCATTAATAATACATCAAGTCATTATTCATGAGAAATCCATATCTCTCGGGCTCATAACGTATTCATCGGATCTCGTGAACTGCCTTGTGTTACAAGCGGGTGGTATCGAAGCCAACAACTTGTTGACCACCATCATCTGAGTATTTCAATGTTATTTTGTGACTCTCGAACTTCTTCGAGTTGTACTTTACTCCCACTGATTCCTTTAAAAATAAATTCCCTTTCCAAAAGAAACCATTTCTAGTAATAAACACTTTGTTCTCGATAGGATTGTAAAAGTAATATCCTTTAGTCTCATTAGGATAACCCACGAAAATACATTAATCAGATTTAGGTTCAAGTTTATTAGAATGTAAACGCTTTACATAAGCTTCACAACCCCAAATCTTAAGAAAAAGCAAACTAGGCTTCTTCCGGTCCATATCTCATATATATTGTCTTTTCAACCACTTTTGGATGGAACTCTATTTAGTGTAAAAGCGAGGCATCGCCAAGTGCGTAACCCCAAAGGAAAGTGGAAGATCTGATGCACTCATCCATTGAGTCGAGACCATATCAAATAGAGTTCGATTCCTTCTTTCGGACACACCATTACATTGTGGTGTTCCGGGAGGAGTAAGTTGTGAAACGATTCCACAACTCTTAGATGATCACCAAACTCTTGGCTCGAATATTCTCCACCTCGATCAGATCGAAGCACCTTAATTGTCTTACCAAGTTGATTTTGTACTTCATTTGAAAATACTTGAACATTTCAAATGCTTCATATTTATGTCTCATCGAATAGACATAACCATACTGCGAAATCATCGGTAAAGGTAATGAAGTACACCTTAACCTCCTATGGCTTCTATACTTAATGGTGCATACATCTGTATGTATTAGGGCCCAAATAATTCATTAGCCCTTTCACCGTGTCCAGTAAAAGGCTCCTTTGTCATTTTCCCCAAAAGACATGATTCGCTGTGATGTCGAATGATTCATAATCGAATGAATTACCAAAAGTCCATCTTTATGGAGTTTTTGAAATGCGTTCTCATTTATGTGTCTAGACGACAATGCCAAAGATAGGTTTATTCATGTCATTTGACTTAAATTTCTTGGTAGTAATGTTACATATAGAAAAATCATTGGATATTTGAAGGTTCAAAACATAAAGACCATCTAGTAAAATAGCATTTGCATAGAACATATCTTTATGATAAATGGAGCAAATATTATTTCCTAATAATAAAAGCAAAACCATCATTATCCAAACAAGAAACTGAAACAATATTTCTACACATTGTAGGAACATAAAAACAATTGTTCAATACTAACAAAAGCATTTGGGTAAAGAAAGTTCATAACTTCCCTCGGCTAAAGCAGCAACTTTGCTCCATTGCTACGCGAAGATCACTTCGCCCCGTTTTGATTTTACACTCCCCTTTAGTCTGCACATTTGAGCAGATGTGAGATGCGAATCCGATTATCCCTTTATCCGAAACTAGAAGGAGTATAATTAATCTGGCCATAACATTTTATGCACACGGAAACCTTTGGTCCCCATAGGTTTTCTTGTTCATTAGATCTTCCTTATAAAGTTTGCAATTTTCTTTTCCAATGACCAGGTTCATTGCAAAAGAAACAGACATCATCCTTACGGGATTTAGCCTTGGGCTAAGATTGGGCTTAGGTTTAGGATTGGACTTTCCACTAACCTTTGCCTTTCCTTTTCCCTTTCTTCTTAAAACTCTTACCCTTTTGCTTAACCATTAAGATTTGCCCGAGGCTTGGATTTTATATTTTGTTCAGCAGTTAAAGCATCGTATGCAACTCTGACAGGATTTGTCCATCTCATTCATATTGTAGTTCATGACAAAGCTGGTCGTAACTACGAGGAGTGAATTCGAGCAAATCGGTAGCCTTCTTGGCTTAATGGAAATCCAAGCCTTGCGAGGTGCTCATGTAACCTTTTCATTTTCAATACATGAGCAACTGAACTACCTTCAGTCATTTTGCAAGAATGCAATGCCTTGGTAGTTTCATATCTTTCTTGCCTTGCTTATTCTTTGGAACATTTCCTTTAGGTTTATGATCATATCATAAGCCTCCATATGCAAATCTTTGGATCTCAGAACTCGTAGTGTAACATCGAAAGCAAGCAACATCTACGAGTCACTATGATGCTTCTCATAAGCATTCTTTTGCTGCTCACAGTGGCATTGTCATGTTTGGTTTTCGGGGTGAGGTTCATCAGCATATAACTTCCTTTCGTGTTTGAGAACAATTCTGGGTACGAAACCCAGTCAGAAGTTAGCTGTAAGCTTGTCCTTCTCGGGGGACCGATTGCAATGAAAATGCAAATTGTTATTATTGTTGTTGGCCATCTACAATAAATGCGAAGTTTAAGTATATTAATTATGAAAAACTCCCACTAAATTAATAATCCATCTTTTAAAATTATATTAACTTTAGTGGTATAAGATCCATAATTATACTTAATTTTAAGTCGACTTTGGCATGACACTTAAAATCAAGTATATTTAGGTAGGCAACTATTGCAAATTGCATCAAATGCAACTCTTAATGGGATTTTGACATCTTATGTAAATTTAGCATGTTTAAATCTCATCTTGCCTTAGGCCCAAAACCATTTGTAAGCTTCAATTAAGTTTTACCATTTTAAACACATGAGTAACACCATTACTCATCCTGTCATGCTAATATTATCTAATGTACTCCTACTTTGGTAGAACCCACATCGTAAGTGATATTAGTTTTTGTGGTGTTTAATAATGTGGATGGCATGAAAAACTTAAAATTTGGAGAATGAGAGATCGTTATAGATTTTAAATTATAATGATGTTATGATTTATTTTAGTATCATATACTAAACCATGTCACAGAAAATATCAAAATCGAAACATAAATTAAGCGTGTCGAAATATGGCCCCAAAGCCGAATGATCTTCATAAGCCAATTATGAAGATCAAAGTCCAATCTAAGGGTAAAAAGTAACTTCTAAAGCCTTCGAGATCCTGCCATCTCCTGCATGGACTTCTAGCTCCTCTGTATCACCGTAGTGGATAGTGGACTTCAAGTGCCTTTACTTTGTCTTCTCGCGATTTATCTCACAAGAATAAATACATGTAATATAAATTACAACGAAGCAAAATGACTTAACGCAGAGCCATAATTAATAATTACATCCCATTGCAAAAATTAAAAATATTACAACCATGCAATTCACGAAGTCAGGCCATATTATGTGTCACGCAAGTCGATACATCATGTATTAATCTAATTAATACATCCATGTTTAACCATTAAAAAATAATAATAATAATAAAATTACTTGATAATTGCCTCGATGTTTCTAAAACAATTAAATTTATGGGCGTTAGGAATAAAAACGACGGTTCCGATGGCCGGTTAAACGACGGGGGTCGAGCGGCGCCTCGCGGGGTCTTAATTAAAATCACCGTACATCGCGATACTAAGAATTACATATTTTGCAAAACAATCCAAAATTTCATAAATTATTTAAAGGAATTTCATGCGAAAAATTATAAATATTGCGATATAGATTCAAAACTTTGTCTAATTAAAAATTTGAATCCGGATTTTAAATTCGCATTGAATCATAATTTAATTAATCATATAAATTAATTAATGCGAATAGTGCCATTCGAACGAATAATTACGAGGAGTTGGGCCTCACAAACCAAAGTGCCAACCCGGCTGAACACTTTATTGGTATCGGCTCCGCATTGACCGCCCGCCATAACCGCACACTGACGATAGCCGTGCCGTCGGCCGGCCTCATCGCCCACGAATCCGCCGGCCGACCATGTCGCCCGCGGCCCGGCCCGTCCAAAAACGCCGTTAAATTGATTTCTATGAAAACACAAGTTGGCTACGATACCAACGGTGGATTTTGGGGATCATGCGCAGCAGCTGAGGGAAATTAATCATGTACGCATATTAAAGTCATTTCCCCGATAAACCACCAGGATCTCATGTGCTCATACAAATCAGAAACATAAACCCAAAAAAAAGTGCAAGAAATCATACCATGCAAGAGTTCTACTCTTAGATTTCCTGCGGATCTTTAAAGCTATTTGAAACCACCGCCCTCTGCGGTATCCACACTCGAGGCAGTTTCCAAAAGAATGGCTTCCAATGCCTAGATCGGAAGCAGGGTTTTCTCCAAAACCCAAAGAACTCTCTTCCTCTCTTATGGATTTCTAAGGAAAATAATAAAAGTATTCTTCATAAGCCATGACCCCTCCTTTTAATTGAAGTGACAACTGTTTCATGGCACCTCTTCATTAAGAGGTCATTTTTAATATATATTTAAAAACTCCTTTTTTAAATATATGATGGATAAAACTCTTTTAATTCATGCTTGTAATTTAAAATAATCTTATTATTATAAATTACTCGAAGTGAAGAGTGTTCATCAACCATTCTAGTCCATTCGGAATTTTGTGCGACCCTATAGGTTCAATTAACATTGGTAGTAGGCTTAAATCACCATTTATAAACCTACGAGTTATAGTTGGTCTCACAGCAAGACACTATAACTACCCAAGTTAGTATGAATAGTCTCGAATCCGAGACAACACGATTGTTAATGACATAATCGCTTTATCACATGATATCATGATGATAGAATATAAGGCATGGATTAATGTCGGCCTTATATCTCTCATCTTACAATTCTCGACTCTGATTAGGCGATTAAATAAATGCAATTAGTCTACATAAATTCATTTGAGTGTGGCCACACAATTCTCGGTCTAAATCATTCGAGGGCCCGAGAGAATATCTCTCTTATTATAAGAGGGATAAATTTCATCTTAATTACTTTCATGTATCTTTCACTACATGATTCACATTATGCCTAATCATAATCTTTATGGTCATCAAATTAGCAAAGACAACGTTGGGTTATGTCAAAACATAATATTCCTCATGTTGAGAACCATGACCAATCTCGAATTCGAAAGTTCGATGTCACTACAACTTGAGATTAACATATGACTTATATCCTTGATTTAATCTCCAGCGAGTCGATCAATATTTATTCTCAATAAATACATATAAATCTGATGTGTATCCCCATACATATATTCATCTCATGAATATCCATCATTTTATATTAATCTTTATTTGTGTCATTCCCACAACAATAAGCGATTATGGATATTTAGAATAATCTTCGCCAATAAACATGAAACTATTCGAGGTTCTTCTTACATCATAAACATGCGGTAAAATAGAGAAAATATTCATAAAAGTTGAAATACATATCCATATAATATCCATATAATAGGCCTAGGGCACTATCACTAACAGTTTGATGTTGGGTCTCAAAAATAAGCATCGAGTACATCGGGCGACAACGTAAAATTAAGTGCTCTGTGGAAGGTTACCCTTAGTTACATCGGTGTGCCTTTATTTTTTGTTATGTGGTTGTGTTTGTTTTAGAGATGGTAATAATTATGTGAAATATTTTATTTTAAATGTACTTTGTTGGTTTGTGTTTAACTTATCACATTGCTTTAGGGTGTTTTAAATAGAGCTAACTTTCATTTAAAATTTGATGTTTAAGTTTCAATTTACTACCATGTATTTTCTTTCAATTTTGGTTATGATATTATATTAGTTGTGTAATTTGCTTTTTTGTTTGCCTTCACTGCATAGAAATCTTATAAATCTCATATATGTTAAAATCAAAATGAATTTTGATCATTTTACTCGAAGTTTTAAGTTTCTTTGGACTTGTATACTTAGGACCATGAAAATCCTTGTTAGGATAATGTTTTAATTTTTCATTCTGTTTTATATATGATATGCTAAAATGTTTAATCTTATTAAAAATTTAAGTTTTGAAAGGGGATGAAAAATCAAATTTCAAAACTTGAAACTTATTTTTTCTCAAAATACTACAAATAAATTTAATTTTTTTATTTGAAAAATTTTGAATATATAATGAGTAAGAGAATTTGATTGAAACTTTATAATGATGAAGAAAATTTTCAAGTTAAAAATTTTCTTAGTGAAAGATTTTAAATATGATGTAACTATCTTTACTAAGAGATATTGTAATTTTTAAAATATGAAAATTAGACTTTTATTTTCAATACTTAAATTTCTTTTATTAAAAGTAATTTCCAAACTTCTAATATTATATGTTTAAGTAAGGAGAATATCAGACATTTGGTTGATGAAAAGAAGAGTGGAATTAAAAATCATTAAAAACCTATACATATATTAATTGTTCGAATAAAAAAGAAAAGAAAGAAAAAGAAAAAAAAATTAAAAGTATGTAAAAAAAAATTAGGAGAAGCTTGAAGATTAGTGCACGATCAAAAATTGGTTCACGTCTGATCTTTTTATTGCATAAAAATTTGTGAGAAACTCTAAGTTTAGGGATATAATATAGTTATTATAATTACTTTTAATGAAAGAAATATTTAAGTAAGAAGATAAAAGCTGTCTAAATTCTATGTTCTTAAAATGTTCTGAAATATTTACGAATTAGATAGAAGACTCGTATTTTCATACTTTTTCACTTTAGAGATTTTTAAACTTTAAATTCGTCTCATTCTTTAAATTTTTTTCTATATTGGAATCTTGCATTTCTAGAACAAAATTTTTGAATATCTACAAGAAAACGCATCCACATAATTTTCTTGTATTGGTTTGAAGGATTGTGGTATAAGGACGAAGTAAAATTTTGGGTGGGGAATTTGATATATCTAGAAAATATAATATTTTTGTACACATTTTATATCTATTATTGATGATCAGCACTTAAATGGAAAGTATTTGTGTGTTCTCCTTTCGGGTACAATTTAATGGACTAAATATGTAAAGACGTGTGAAAAATGATCAAATTTGGAGCAAAAAATGAAGAATGTGCTAAATTGAACTGGGCGCCTAAGCACCCATATACGACGCTTAAGCGCAGCGGAGACGGGGAGAAGGCCATGTGCAGGTGCTCACCGGGCTTGTGCTTATGTGCGAGGTGGTTACTTTGTAATTTTAAGGAATATTTCGTAAATTTTGAAGGGGTGTTTGAGGCAACATTCGGTACAAAATATGGGTAACTGATCGAGAGTGCCAAAGGGAAATTTAAAATTCACTTGAAAGGATGCATCTTGTGGGAAGATCCATTGAATAGGGACACATTTTAAAGAGATACGAAGACACCTTTTGAGAAAAAATAAAAGGAATGACTTGAAGAGGATGTAAGTGAGGAGAATAAAATTTGAATTAGTGTGTGTAGAGCTAGTTATGGTAAGAATTTTTAGGATTATTACTTAGGTTTTCTTCACCTTATCTCATTCACAGGTGAAATGGAAAGTGGGTGAGATTTTTTAAGTAAAAATACATTACAATGAGAGAAGATTAAAACCTCTAGGGTTGGGCGACTAGTCCTAGGGAGACTTGTAAGAGAAAGGAAGAGATTCGAAGGAACTTGAAGAGTTTGGGGGGAGAGGAACTTGAGATAAGTTATTATATATGTACTTCATTTGGTTTAATTAAGACTTCATGTGCTTTCTACATGATTTCTACTTTTCAAAACTACTTGTTGTGCTTTCTCCATGGATTCTGAGTAGTATTCTATATCATTTTCCTTAAAATGAAAAAGTAATTAAGTGATGGATGGAAGTTGTAGAAGTATTGTATTAACACCAAAGGTTCATTCGAGATTGGCTGATGGCATTGGCTATTTCTTCTCTTAAAGCTGCCATCTCTGAAGCACCTTCACCCTCTCGAGTGCATGCATTATGTGACTCATTTTGTTCCTGTGGGATTGTACGACCCAGGTGATACTCAAATGCTTCAGGTGGGATATCATGCTTTTCTTCATCTACGGCCACAAATTCTTCATCTAAGCTGGAGTGACGGCGTCGAATGAAGTTGTGCAATGCCATTGTTGACACTACTATCAGTACTTGTTTTTGAAATGAATAGGTCGGCATGTCCCGCAATATCACCCATTTCTTTTTTCATACCCTAAAAGCTCGTTCGATCACGCCACACAAAGATGAGTGCCGCTTGTTAAATAATTCTTTCTTGCCTAGTACCAACCTACTTGATCGTTCAAAATCGGGTATATGATACTTCATATCCGGATGGCATCAGATATCCCCTTTGTAAGGGATATCCGTTTTCTACCAAGTAATACCTGTTCATTTATTATTATTAGAATATGTTGGAAAATATCTAACGAAATCCACATATATAACTACCTGGAGGTGAATATGGGAAGCCGTGACTACGGTTTCTAGTTGCAGACCTGAATAATCGACTGTCGTGAGCACTCCCTTCCCATCAGGCCATTACGAAGGTAAAACACATATTGAAATCACATACTGCCATGACATTTTATGTAGGGAAGCCACATCGACCTATGAATGCCACCTTTTCCGTGCCGGAGACACGTGCATCTACATGTGTTCCATCAATTGCACCAATACAGTCCTAATGTTGGAGGTGTTAGCCTAATGTATTTTAACGTGACTTACAAAATAAAAGAATGTATTCCTAAATGCATACCTTGAAGAACGGAATGTACCTTTGGTCATTGGCAATCTGTGGGGGAACTGACTCGAATGTTGGATCATCGAGCTTTATTATTTTGCGCGACAAACTAACTAGTGCATTCAAACCGATAGAGAAATA